>CM024240.1:79076718-79132514 GCA_013421045.1 Propylea japonica | reverse complement strand
AAAGACAATGTTTTGTAACCAATTAAGTGTTTCTCCTCTCTTCAGAGATCTATTATTAAGCTTCAGTCGGAGAGGTGGTCGGGGTTATTAGGTTTTAGCTAGCCCGGAACCTATTCTCAAAATAGAAAACAATTCTGAAGGCTTTGGTTCTCACACAAAAAAAAGTTATCCACTTTCAGAGGTTTATTACCAATTAATAATATGAAATGGACGACTAAATTGCTCAAATTCGAATAAAAATTGTTGAGTGAAATATTGAAAAATAGCTGCTTACAATTGAATTACAACAATGAAAATTAATATGAAAAGCTTCGAAGCGAAAAGTCTCAAATGCAAAATGAAATAGAGCATACGAAATTATAAACTGGATATCAAATGAAATTATAAAATACATAACAGAATACTTCCATTAACAATCAAAATCCAGGTGAAGTGCTCCTATTCAGAAAGAACCATCTGATGATTTGGTACGATACTGTCCACAGCACAATATAAGAATTTCCAGGTTCCCGTGACCACAGTTTTCAGGTGTGATAGATTCTTCGAAGTTGGATGATGGTCAAAGAAGTTCAATCTTGGAAATATATATATTCAAATCGAAATTCTGGGCTTCACCCAAAAACTGGAAAATATTAATTTCTTTCAGAGACCGTTCAGTAAAACATATTGTCCTTGCCGTCCATGTTTCACATAAAAAAGTTGTGTACTCAAATATAAAAAAAATTACATATGTGAATCGACAGCCATTTTTCAAAAAAAAAAATAATTTAGAAAATATAATTGAAACTGATTTTAATTGTTACATTGAATTTTGAATATGAAAATAAAAAAAAATATTTTAATGAATGAATTGAATTGAAGGAAACACTTTAGTGAAGATTCATTTTTTATGACGTGAGATTTTGAATAGGAAAATGATCTGAATAATGAAAGCTATAAGAAAAATTAATTTGAAGTGAATGAAAATGAACCTGAACAGCAAGGATGAATCGAATTTCGAAGTTGAAATGAGAAAAAAAAAATTTTGTCGGGCAGAGGAGATTGTAAAAAAAATTAAATTTCAAAATATATCTTACCTCAATTTTTAATTGAGTTTCACTTAACCAATAGAAACTATAAAATATTAACTGAATCTCAAAATTTAATACCAAAAATTATCTAGATCAAGAACTCAACTCTGATGACTGACTTATCTCATTCACCAGAAAAAGCAGAAAGAAAGAATAAATATCTTCGAATAACCGATTGATATCTTATCAGATTGAAAACATGCGCCAAACTGCAGATCTGAATTCTTCCGTATAGGTACAAATGCAGTGGCGGTGCAACAAATATGTAATGAATAAATTTGAATTTCAAAAAGAAAAAAGTTGTAACGATTGTATCGTTACACATCTCCTCTACCCACCAAAAAAAAAAAAAAAAAATCAGTGCATAAAACCCCGAAAGTGGAAATATTTTAATGTTTAAATATTGAATAGAAATTATACCATAATACATATTCGAAACAAGTACCTATCAAAAATAGAAAAGACATATGGAATGCTAGATGGTCAGCAAACCTATTGGACAGTGCGCTACAGGAAGTTTGTGTCTGTACCCTCTTCAGTCCAATAAAAAAAATACTAATAAACATTACAACACATAAAAGATATTTGTCTCCACATCAGATTTCTGAACAAAATATAAAATTATTATAATAACTAATCACAAATGAGTCAAAGTTATTTCATATTGGGTACCTCTCAATGATATGAGTAACTAAAAGAGAACAGTTTTACGGTTCTTCTTTAATTTGGTTTGAAAAGTTCTAAAATAAACCACTCAGTGAACAGTTCAAGATAGGCAGTATATAGTTTTTAAAACAAAACCATACACAACCAACCTGACTCTCCTCCCTACCTCCCTTCAGATCAGAATGAAATCAAAAGATAGAAACAACAACAAAAAACTAAAGTTGGGCGCCAGTGAGATACTATCTCACACTCAAAATACCACACTAGGTAAAGCTATTGGTGCTAATACTTATATTCGAACGATTGTGAATCTAAACAAAAGCAGTTTAAAAATCTATCCAAAAATAGTTTCACTGAATAAAAATCTATCGCTTTTGATAAATTTCGGACAGACAGAACCACAATATTTATGCAAGTTATTACTTACTAACATACTCAATGCATAGCCAAAATAACCAAAAATATGGGAATTCAATAGTCACAATTGAAAGCCCCAGCAAAAACTGTCCGTCCAAGTTTATTAATTGAGAAATTCAAAATAAAAAAACTAAGCTGAAAATCAAATGAATGACCTCAACACACAAAAAAAATATGAACTAATTCAAAAAAAAAATCACAATTATATCACTAATATATTGTCGATCTGATCATCAGTATCACTTATATCCAACTTCAAATGGCTAACATGAAAATTACCCAGGTCATTTCCATTGAGATCCCTCAAATTGTATACCAGGGGTGAAAGAACTCTATGAACCATACAAGGGATATACTTAGGTGCTAATTTAGAGGAAAATCATAAGCAGCATTGGATAATATAAAATTCTTCTTCCAAACCCTATCTCCCACTCGGAATCTGACATCCCTACGTCTTAAATTATATCGACCCTTATTCAATTCATGAGAATGCAACAACCGCTTTCTTACATCTTCGAATAGTTCAGGGACTTTAAGTTGAACTTCGGGGTCTAATACATTCCCAGAGATTTCTATAAAAGTTATTATCTCTTTCCGAAATCTTTCCATAGAATGAGCCATCAGTTGGGACGTTCCTCATAAAACATAAATATGAAGGGGATAACTTAGTGACCTCATGTTTAGCCAGGCGAATAGCTTGTGCTATTTGATGGATATTTTCATCCCAGAGTTTGTGATCATCCCGTATATAAGATCTTATAGCAGTTACAATAGTCTTATTGACTCTTTCAGTTGGGTTCGCCTGTGGAAAATATCGAGCATTGAACCAATTTTCTGTACTCTATATTTATTCATCAAATTTTTGAATTCACTAGAAATAAACTGAGGTCCGTTATCGGCAACGAAAATTTGAGGTACTCCGAATATCAAAAATACATTATATTCTAGGAATTTCACGATAGATTTACTAGTTGCTTTTGCTAAGGGATGTATGAAGACAAATTTGGTGAACCAGTCAGTTACTACTAAAAGATATCTATTGCCGTTTTTCGATCTAGGATAAGGTCCCAATAAATCAGCCGATATTAATTGAAATGGAAAACGTATGTCCCTATTTTTGCCCATAAGTCCTGCCTGAGGAAGATTACTACTTTTACAAGAAGCACAGACTTTACAGTTCAAAATATAGTTTCTCACCTGTTTTCTCATTCTTGGCCATAATATAGTTGTGATATACGTGACAATGTTTTATAAATACCTAAATGCGCAGCAAGAGGATCATCATGATACATATTCATGACTTCTTTTCCCTATGAGGGCTTGGAATGACAATTTTCCATTCTGGAGAATCGTCACAGAGTCTAGATTGAGGAAGTATATGTTTGTATAAAACTTCACCTTCTACTTTGAAATCGGGATACTTTTGAGGATTTTTCTGTACTTCACACAGCATCCGTCGATAACCAAGTGTCAGTTTTCATATCCTTCAGATCCAGCACAGCAATCTCGTCTTTATGACTTTCCGGAATTCTGGATAGAGAATCCGCCACTTTGTTGAGAGAACCACTTCTATGGACGATATCAAACTTATGTTGTGACAGCTTTGTTATCCATCTGGCTAAACGTGGAGATGGATCCTTCATCGAATTCAACCACTTTAAAGACGAATGATCAGTGATAACAGTAAATTCAGTACCTTCAATGTAAGGTCTGAATTTGTCGATAGAGAAAACAATAGCCAATAGTTCTTTCTCGGTCGTGGTATAATTCCTTTGACATTTGTTAAGAGACTTACTGCAGTAAGCTATAGGATGCTCAAAGCCATTTTCTTCCCTGGAATAACACTCCTCCTACTCCATAATTACTAGCATCAGCAGCAACAAGAAACGTTTTGTGAAGTCAGGACTGGCAAGTATTGGAGCTGTAGTCAACATTTTCTTAATACTCGTGAATGCTTCATCAGCCTCCGTTGTCCAAACGATAGGTTGCCCCTTCTTTCTTCCTTTGAGAAGATCAGTGATAGGAGCGCAGATTGTTGAGCTATTCTCCAAAATCTCCTGTAATACCCAATTAAACCAATTAATCGCCTGACTTGAGTAGTATTTGTAGGAGTGGGATATTCTAATACTGCCTGAACTTTATCGGGTCTGTTCTCAGCCCGTCCTTATCCACAACAAAACCAAGAAAATTCAATGAAGACCGACAAAATTTACATTTATCGAAATTAACAGTCAAGTTAGCGTTATTAAGTTTTGAGTAAAGTTCCTTCAACACACGAATATGAGTTTCGAAATCTGGGGTTACTACAACAATATCATCAATATAATAAAATACATAAGGTTCCAATGAAGGACCTATAACTCTATCCATTAATCTACACATAGCTTGGGCGCTATTATTCAAACCGAAAGGTACAACTTTAAAGCAGAAGAGACCTCTACCAGGAATAGCAAATGTTGTTTTCAATTGAGATTCCCTGTCTAAAGGAATTTGGAAGAACGCTTGTTTCAAATCTAATGAGGAAAGATATTGTGCATCTCGGACTTTGCTGATAATAGAATCTATTAAGGGCATAGGATAACTATCCGGTAACGTGATAGAATTTAGTTTCCGACCGTCGAAGCACACCCTATATGAACCGTCCTTCTTTTTGACTAACCACAGAGGACTTAACCACGGAGAACATTCAGTTACCGGTCTGATTATGCCCAATTTCAACATTTCGTCTACCTCATTATTCAAAATCTTTAACATAGCCGGAGACAAAGGATATTGCCTCTGCTTAATTGGTTTCGAACCCTGGGTGTCTATGTGATGGGTGTATAAATTAGTTTTACCAATTTTATCTTTAGGACTGATATTCTCGAACAAATTGACAACACTATCGAGTTCAGCTTTTTGCTCTTTAGTCAGAGATTCAGTGCCCTGTATAGCACGAATCGCAGAAATATTTAACATTTCTGAATTGAATGAATTATCCCTAAAATCTATGGACAGTTCAAAAGATCGAATAAAGTCCATCCCCAAAATTAATTTGTGCGTAATAGAAGGAACAACCAAAAGTTTATTGTTTTCGATGTACCCTCTAAACAAATAGGAACATGAATAAAACCTAGTGTATTCTGCTCTTGTCCGTCTGCTGTCGAGACCTGAACAGATACATTATAATTCAAGGACAAATTATATTTCTTCAACAAAAGAGAGCCGAATTACCCAGGATTGAAACGTTGCTCCCACTGTCCAACAAAGCTGTTACCGAATCATTGAATACTTTAACCGACATGTAAGGACGGTTATCACCAAATTTATTAGCCAAAATTGGACTCATCTCAACAGGATGACATTTGGAAGATTTCAAGTCTGAATGAGATGGTTTTGTGGGTAAAACTTTGTTACTATAAAAATTTTTAACTGTGATAAGCCATTCACGCCACCTTCCCCTTTCAGACTCATAATCTATATGAATTACTTGTTCCCGTTGTGAACTTGGTTGGCAGGCTTTGATTGTTCTCCCGAAGGTCCTGCAACGTCTGCCTGATTGCAGTACCTGCTCGCGTTTTTTGAACAGTTAGGGCAGTTACGTTTGGTAAAATCAACTTTTCCGCATGAATAGCAAAACTTTCTCTTTGCTTTTTGACAATCCGAAAAAACATGACCTGACATATTACAATTCCAGCATTTTACATTAGAAGAAATTGAGGAGACAATAGTCCTACTAGGACCTGAAGGAAGATTGAGTGACAGAACATTTTCAATTTTCTTACAAAGGAAAGTTAAATCCGTAATAGTCTCAACATCCTGAAAAACTAAAGCTTTCACATAATCGGGTAATAAATTATTTTTTATAATTCCAACAATCTCCTTTTCAGAAGGTGGAGAATTTAATCTATTGAATTGACATTCCATATCTGTGATGAACATAGCTACCGATTCTCTAATTGATTGCTTTCTTGACTTTATCTCGGCTAACTTAATTTCATCATGACTACTATGAAGAAAAGTAGATTTTAGTTTAAAAACTAGATCAGACCAATTACTAAATCTATTCTTCAGAAAGTTATTATGCCACCACGTCCAAGCATCGCCCTCAAAAAGATCGGCAGCCGAATCAAAAAGATCGGCATTATCACAACCTCTAGAAAATTTCAATGAATCAATCAACTCTAAAAACGATAATAAATCTTCTTTTCCAGAAAATTTCTTTATACCCCACTTATAAACTGGTACCTTTTTAGTAGACACCGAGAAACTTGCTGTACTATGACGAGTTGGCGTTGATGATTGTAATGGATTGTTATCTTGTGATGAATGAGATGGTAATTGAACAATTGGATTTCTATTAACATGCCTATCTGAAAGATCCGCTTCCAAAATCATTACCTTTTTCAAAAGTTCTTGTTTAACATTGTTTTCAGATTCTGATTGCGCGAACAACCTCGAAATTCGCCCTGTGGCGTGAGTTATTCTAGACTCTAACTTTTTATCATCATCAGAAGCTTCATCACTAACATGCTGCAGCAAAGCTTCAATGTCATTTAAAGTATCACCAATTTCTTTAACATTTTCATCAAACTTATAGTTGTCTGATATCTCAACAAAACTCCGGTCGGAATTTTCCTGAGATAAAAGACCTCTTAAAACTTTTCGTTTTTCCTGAACAGTAGTAGGAGGAATAATACCTCTTATTGATATTTCATAAGTTAGTTCGAAACTTCTCAAATGATTTGGATTTAATTTAACCATAATGAAGATTAAAGTGAAAAATGTTGTGGAGACAAATACCAGCTGAGACAATCACTTGTCGAGCTATCCTTTGTAATGTAAAAAAAGATACCTATGACCTTGTAATTGTGTGAGGAGCCTTCAAAATTGCAAAAATTTTAACAAAAAAAAATGCAAAATACGAAAAAATCGCCCCACGTTGGGCGCCAAAAATTGTGTAACCAATTAAGTGTTTCTCCTCTCTTCAGAGATCTATTATTAAGCTTCAGTCGGAGAGGTGGTCGTGGTTATTAGGTTTTAGCTAGCCCGGAACCTATTCTCAAAATAGAAAACAATTCTGAAGGCTTTGGTTCTCACACAAAACAAGTTATCCACTTTCAGAGGTTTATTACCAATTAATAATATGAAATGGACGACTAAATTGCTCAAATTCGAATAAAAATTGTTGAGTGAAATATTGAAAAATAGCTGCTTACAATTGAATTACAACAATGAAAATTAATATGAAAAGCTTCGAAGCGAAAAGTCTCAAATGCAAAATGAAATAGAGCATACGAAATTATATAAACTGGATATCAAATGAAATTATAAAATACATAACAGAATACTTCCATTAACAATCAAAATCCAGGTGAAGTGCTCCTATTCAGAAAGAACCATCTGATGATTTGGTACGATACTGTCCACAGCACAATATAAGAATTTCCAGGTTCCCGTGACCACAGTTTTCAGGTGTGATAGATTCTTCGAAGTTGGATGATGGTCAAAGAAGTTCAATCTTGGAAATATATATATTCAAATCGAAATTCTGGGCTTCACCCAAAAACTGGAAAATATTAATTTCTTTCAGAGACCGTTCAGTAAAACATATTGTCCTTGCCGTCCATGTTTCACATAAAAAGTTGTGTACTCAATATAAAAAAATTACATATGTGAATCGACAGCCATTTTTCAAAAAAAAAAAATATATTCAGAAATATAATTGAAACTGATTTTAATTGTTACATTGAATTTTGAATATGAAAATAAAAATATTTTAATGAATGAATTGAATTGAAGGGAACACTTTAGTGAAGATTCATTTTTTATGACGTGAGATTTTGAATAGGAAAATGATCTAAATAATGAAAGCTATAAGAAAAATTAATTTTGAAGTGAATGAAAATGAACCTGAACAGCAAGGATAAATCGAATTTCGAAGTTGAAATGAAAAAAAAAAAATTTTGTCGGGCAGAGGAGATTGTAAAAAAAAGTTAAATTTCAAAATATATCTTACCTCAATTTTTAATTGAGTTTCACTTAACCAATAGAAACTATAAAATATTAACTGAATCTCAAAATTTAATACCAAAAATTATCTAGATCAAGAACTCAACTCTGATGACTGACTTATCTCATTCACCAGAAAAAGCAGAAAGAAAGAATAAATATCTTCGAATAACCGATTAATATCTTATCAGATTGAAAACATGCGCCAAACTGCAGATCTGAATTCTTCCGTATAGGTACAAATGCAGTGGCGGTGCAACAAATATGTAATGAATAAATTTGAATTTCAAAAAGAAAAAAGTTGTAACGATTGTATCCTTACAGTTTTTGAAAACTATATATTTTAATCCTTTTTGTTCGTGATTACTGAAAATACAGGATGTCTGTAACAAATGCGAGGGACTTTGGGAGATGATTCCTCGATGAAAGAAGTAGGGGTAGTTCATATCAATTTTTCGAAATCGACCCCCCTTCCTAGATACAGCTAAAACACTGAGTCATAATACTCTACTAATATGAATCACTAAGTAGAAATTTTCACACAATTTTTTTAGATGATTTTTGTAAAATTCACTTGTTCACAGAACGAAAATGTACGTAATGTAATGAAAAACATCCTTACTACAATGTATTTGGACATTAATTTTCAACCGAGGCTCGATGTGATTGAAATGATGTACTGTTATTGATTGTCCGATGTTCAAAACATTATATTAATCCATCAGGGGCATTCAATCCAACACCAGAATAGTCATTGGTTCAATGCTCGAATACATTAAGATAATGCAAACGTCAACATTATCCAAACAACTCGAAGCATTGGTTCAATGCTCGAATACATTAATATAATGCCACGTCAACCTTAATCAAACAACTCGGCGCATTGATCCAATGCTCGAGTACATTAATATAATGCCAACGTCAGCATTATCCAACCAACTCGGTGCATTGGTTCAATGCTTGATTACATTAATATAATGCCAACGGGTACATTATCCCATCAACTCGTTGCATTGGTTCAATGCTCTATTACATTAATACAGGGAGTTTCATAATATATGCGCAGGAGTTCAGGATGTGATAGCTCGTCCAAAAATATGAACAGAAGGTCCTATTTACTTACAGTTTAAAATACACCATTTCCAAGATACAGGGTGCTGAAATTGAAAAAAATTGTTTTTTTTTACGAATATCTCCGGAACCCTTCATCGTACAGAAAATAGCTTTCGTGGGCATTTTCAATAATGAAATAAGTAATGTTTTTGTGTTTTTCTCAAGTCTTAATTGGTGAAGGTTTCGAAGTGGTAGTGGGTGTTTCTCTCCCCAACTTCTACGCTTATGGGTGAGAGTACGGTTTTTTGAGATACACCGGTTTGAACCGCCAATCCCTCACCAATTAGGACTTGGGAAAAACAAATTCCGCAAAAAAAACAGCTTATTATTTAAAAATGCCCACGAAAGCTGTACAATAACAGGTTCCGGAGATATTCGCAAAAAACAATTTTTTTCAGCAGCCATTATCTGGAAAATGGTGCATTTTAGAGGGTAAGATAATAGAATCTTTTGTTTTTATTTTTGGACAAGCTATCACATCCGTAAGTCCTGCGCATATATTATGAAACACCCTATATAATGCCAACGAGCATCAGTCTAAAAGGATACAGGGTGGGTTATTTTGAAATTAACCCCCTCTGAATTCATTATTTTTAATCTTGAATTAAAAACTTTGTTGAAACAGTTTGTGATATTAATGAGTTGCATACTTATTTGGGGAATATGTTTGAACTGATCAGAATATACCAAAATACTTCCTATTGCCTCACAATGTAGGAAAGTGGATGAAGGTGCATATTCGAAAATGGAAATAAAAGATCTATTTTTTCGATGCAAAGAAATTTACTACTGTTTTTTCAGAAATTCACAAATACATGTGTTTTGCTTGAACAAATTTGTGGTTTGAGATCATAAAAATGTTTTCCAATAAATGACCAAAACATGACACATTCTGGTGAAAAACTCAAATTGAATAAGTAGTTAATTTTCAAACATATATCTACAGCCCTTATTACATTGAAAAATTTGTACCTAACTCCATCAAAGTATGTGTACACTTCTTGTATTTCAGTGATATCCTCACCAATTGCATAAACAAATGGTTGGATGGATGTCTTCTTGGAATTCAAGAAGTGTATCCATTCCTCAATTTCTTGTGTATTCCTTCCCAGGTAAAGAAAGGCTCGTTGGGAGTCTCTTATGGTGAACTTAATATTGCTTGATTTCCCAGCTACATCTTTTCTGACTACGCGGGTAGTGGGTACAAAATACCCATGCATGACCCATAAAACTGCCGCATCTCGACCATCTGGAAATGAGCAAAATAAATTTATTAATAAATATATAAATAAATAACTGTAATTACGGCTTTATGTGATAATGAAATATGTATAGATATATCTATGCATGCACATAAACTGAGAGTTTTTCATGAAAACTATTTTCCGCAAATCGGTAGGAAATTTTCACATTTCAGATAAAATTTCTCCAAGAGTTAAGAGTTCCCATTTGATAGGAAATATTAATTTTCCTACTGTGAGGAATTGAATATGAATGAAAAATTTCCTTAAGGGAGCGCGCTCACCAAATGTAGCATGCAGCACTGGCATGGCTCATAAAGTGGCATAAAGGATCCCGTACTAGTGTAATGGGAAATGGGATCTCGGTGAAATCGGCTGATTACGGGATCCTTTATGCCACTTTATGTGCTATGCCAGTGCTACGCTACATTGGTGAGCGCGCTCGAAACAATTGCCAAACATTATGACACAGAACACCCAATATGGTGTTCTGTGGTTATGATCAAGGCGCATGCGCACCAGTAACGTTTTAGTTTTATCTGAAATAATTCCAAATAATTTCGAATAATTCCAAATAATTCCGAATATTCCAAATAATTCCGAAAAATTCCAATAATTCCAAGCTTTTCACTAAAATTCCAGGGTGAAATACCCCTCGCCTAAACTGATGGATTACCCGTTCTTATATTCTGATAAGTTCAAATGCAGATATTATGAAGGTACTCACCTTTAAATCTAGGTGACTATCACACAAAAATCGACATACACCACTCGAAACGGCAGTCAGCAAAATCTGCATAAAACTCGCCAAAAGAAAATGGAAACGCACTCACTGAAAGCGTAAGCGTATAATGAACTTGCATCATTGACTTCGGAACCTATCGTTCCCTTTCGGGGCTTCCGTCCGAATCCGTCTAGTGCCCTGATATCGAATCTCAATGCTTTTGGCATTGATAGAATGACCAAATACATTGGGTGATGTACGATATGAATTATCATGATGGGTGAAGACATTGATCAATGTTTTCAAGCATTGAATTCGTAACACCACGGAATAGAACAATACAAAGAGTCGGTGATTCAATGTTCGTTGAGACTAGCCCCATGCAAACGGGAATTATCCCAATGTATCGTCGTGATTGCGAGTACATTATATTGATGACTTGAAAGACATTACTACAATGTATTTTTTACATTGCAATGATGCATATTTGATCACGTAGATGTTTATTTACATTGAATCTATGATTTAAATACATTGTGATAATGTCTTGAAATTCATTACCTCAACGAAACTACCGATTGGCCGATCAATGAAGTTCATTATTCCAATCAATTTTTGGCTTTGTCCCAATGAAATAATGCATTATAGTAAGGATATATGGTTAATCACAAGAGGTGATTGATATAAGGCACATTTGTTTTTTCAGTGTTGTTTTCCATTCAATTCTGGAAAAAAATTCTCCTGCAAAAATTCGATACAGTCGATACTTCTCTCGGAAAAATAGAAACTTACAAGCAGTTATGATCACTATTCATTCCATTTCATCGTATAAGTGTTCCATAGAATGTATATTCGAAGATATTGTATGTCTATGACAGGAGATAAAAAGTAAAGGTGCATATCTGCAATTTCGAATAAACTACCATTTTTATAACTGAGTAATTTATTTTATTATTGCAGAGTATTCATTGAAAAATCGAACTCTTCTGAAACTGAAAATTGTAGAAAGAATCACAGAAAATCTTTTTTCTTTTGTCAAAACCAATTTTGAGCATAAACAATATCCTAAAAGATTCGTTCTATGGAACATACGACGAAATGAAATGAACAGTGATCATGACTTCTTGTAAGTTTCATTTTTTCTGGAAAGAATCGACTGTTTCGAAATTTTGCAGGAGACTTTTTTCTCCAAAATTGAATGGGAAATCATAAGAGAAATTTATTTTCCGAAAATCTATTCACGAAAACAATTTTTGAAGGAAAATCATAAGGGGTTGTTATTTTCAACCCCTAATAAAAAAGTAATGAGATCTAAAGGAATTGTGTGAGTAACATCTACTTGGTGCTTCATATCATGTACACTTTTATGACTCAGCGTTTTCAAGAAGGAGTAAAAAAATAAAACTGATGTCAACTCGTCGTTGCCTTCCAAAGGCTGTATCTTGGAAGGGAGGTCGATTTCGAAAAAAATTGAATATGAACTATCCCTCGCATTTGTTTACAGATACCATGTATATTAGACTAATTGAACGAAAAAGAACTTACTATATTACAGTACAGTCGGATCAACAACAGTGTTTCCCAGAAATGACGCGCCAAAGGCACTTCGCTTCACAATTGCTATTTCCGCAATGAAAATGTGCGTTAAGAGTCCGGGAAAAGGGCTTTTTTTGGAGGCGTAGATGAAATTTTAAGACGTAGGCTAGTCCTGGAAGTCTGAGGGTTCAAAAACTCTATTTTCGTGTTTCATACACTATTTTTTCGGCAACCGTGAGGAAACACTCTCGAATTTATGAATTATGACGAGTTGCGATAAAAAAGCACGAGAACTCTGGAGAATACTCACTTCCCGGAGTAGGTAGGCAGGGAAATGCTACTTTATCAAAGAAAAAGCGTTCGGAAACCGAGAACTCCGTGGACTGATTTTATGTTTTCAAGAAAACTTTTTGCCGGTATGCAATGATTAATAATTTGTCGATAAAACTTATACTTATAAAGGCGTTCAAAAATACCTTAATGAATGTGTGAAATGTGGAAACAATTTGTTCCATGGGAAAATACTTTCTGTTTGACTAAAAAACAAATATCCATAATTCGTCAATTAGGACACAAAGAAGCTGAAAATCTTGATGTCACTCCCATGTTTGTGCATCGTCTGCCTCATCGCGGCATGGTAGTCTGTTTACAGCCATCAAACGGGTAAACGATGAAGCGTCGTTAAAATTCATAGAAATATGGAGAATAGAGAGATCGCAATGCTCGAGAAGTCCGTATTTGTTGTTGTGAGTCTAGAGGTTGTTATCATTAAGAACATTTGTTGGAATGCGGAAAAATTGGAATTTTTGTCAAGTTCCTGACGCATTGTCGTGCTCAAGGGGTGCAGGGTGAGGGCAGAGCTTAACAAGTATCCCGTTAAAACTCATATAAATAAATTTTATTTTATTTTTCACTACTTCCAGTTCACCCTTTCTAGTTTGATTTTTTTTGTCTCCCCTAGCCCGAAGGCTGGGGACGCTCTTGTCCTTAGGTGCATCGAATTTCTTACTCATGAACAAATTGTTGAACGTAATGAATTCCTTATCGAAATCGTTTTAGTCGTATTTGTAAGTATAGAACCGATAAAGATTTGTGAAATCGCTTGTTATTATTGGTTACATTTATTACAGTTATATTTCAAGGCTT
Source organism: Propylea japonica (assembly GCA_013421045.1). Lineage (NCBI taxonomy): Eukaryota > Metazoa > Arthropoda > Insecta > Coleoptera > Coccinellidae > Propylea > Propylea japonica. Next base: position 79,118,610 of record CM024240.1, on the reverse strand, counting down.
GAAAGATTAACCATTGATACCATAACTTCAATCGTTGTGCCTTAGATAACTAGAAATAGACCTGAAATGGAATAGTGAGTAAAATTCGAAAGAATGATATTTTGCTACCCTAGTGGAGTTGATTGGTACTTATTTCGATATTTATTATTTATTGGATAATATTCAATAATTATTTTGCTCGGTGTTTCTGGAGAACTTGAAGCAGTAAGAAAAAAAATGCTACTAATAATAGGTGTATAAAAGATATTCGCAAACTTTATTAGAATCGTAATATTTATTAGCAGAGGGCGCAATCGAAAGATTGTGAACTATACCTCCTTACAGGTCCACAACATCTTCCTTTCGAAAAAATAATTAATTAAAATGATTACAAAGTAAGCAATACCTTCATATTGCTGTCGTTCATCCTATTTGTATTTCAAATTATCCAAAACTTCATAATTATTGAGTGGAATTCGAATGTATTGTCCGAATATGCAAATTTACATACACCTTCCTGATGATTTGGCTCATTTGGCAAAAGCAATACAGTTAGTTGATTATAATTATTAACAATGAGTTCACTCAATAACTGTACTGAGCTCAATATGTTGCTCATCTTTAATTGAATCGAAAGTTCAACCAATATATGCTTTGGGTGTAAGTGCCACTGATAGTTCAGCTTTTGGTTTTGCAATGTTAATTGCCTAAAAGCTCTTATATAACTTTTATTTATAACAATTTTTTTGTGTATTCATCGAAAGCACTCATGTGTGTTATTAATTCAACTTTCTAACGTCCACATCATTTATTTGGCGTGATCGGAAAAAAGTTTAAAAAATCTGAAACATCAACAATTCTCATGGGTTCCAAGTTTCAATAAAATACAGCTGAATTTATTTCGACCTCTGCGAAATTGGGGTCAATTTTAGCTATTGTAAAATATTCAAGGCTACAAATGTGTCGAATTGATTGAACAAGCTGGAGTTTTGGTCCAAAAGTAGTGTTGTCTACATATATTGATCTTCAGCTAGAGAATTCGGGACTTGAAAAGCTTCACAGCGTTCATTTGATATTCTGTCGACCATCCAAAAAACAGCAGTAACATTGTACAGAGAAATCAAAACGAGAAATCGAAAATCAAGTTTTTCGTGAACCGAAAAATACTGCATTCATTTCTTTTTTCTAGTACCTTCTGAGTGAGGAGAACAATATTGTCAAATTTTTCATATGATCGATAGCGATAACATCAATTCACCTATTCAAGGAATTACTACATAAATGAGAAGTCTTTCAAAAGCCGGTCCCAGACAATGCGTGTATTTGACGAATGTTCGGCATTGGTGGTGCTTCGCGTAGTGTGTGAGAGCTCAACTTCGGCCCGAACAATGGCGCACACACTATGCGACGCACCGCCAATGCCGAACATTTGTCAAATACACGCATTGTCTGGACCGGCTAAATATACAACAGTAGGTACAAATAAAAAAAACTATAGTAAAACTATTATTATCAACAGAACACCCTTATGTGACACATTCAGTTGAAACCTTTTCAAATTTATAAAGCGGAAGAAGTCCTTTTGCGTAACAATATTGTATCTCCTCTTATTCCGCATTATTTCCTCAATAAAATTAATCATCATAATGTTGAAATCGTCTTTATTCGCCGAAAACACGAGCTATCTATTTACCTTGTGAACATCAGAGTTGATTGTGAATTAATGTTTCCCTGCCATTAGGTAGATTGCCAAGTTTGGCAAAAATTATACTTTAATCAACTAATGCTTTTATAATGTTCCGATGTCTATAAGAAACATGATGACTTTCCTCTGTGGTCTTTTCATATTTCGATTAAATATGGACAGGGACCTTTTGAAATTGTGACTTGAATGGGAAAGGAAGTTTTTGGAACTTTGTGTGAAGTCACGGTAACACTTGGAAAAGTTTTGGGAGAAAGCAATTAATTTGTTCCAAAGGGTGTTCGTAAAAGATGTGGCCAATAGAAAAATATCTAGTTCATTAGGTGATTTCGAAATCATTCGTTTATGATGGATTTTCTAACACAAATATTTTTTCATATGCGGAAAAAAATACTATTGCAATCGAGATATCGAGGTGACCATTTCGAAAAAACCTTGTAATGAATTTTGATTATCTTCGTGAAAATTTCTTAGTCGTACTTACGAAATTGAATAGCTTCAGTTAAATACATTGGCTCACAATAAGATGCTTTTTATGCGATGAAGTTCAGTTAACACAAGAACTCAAGCCTACGTGCCACACAAGCAACGACACCATTGATCTTTTGCAAGAAAAGTTTCCGGACCGTGTTTATCTCTCCAAGAGGTGATCACAATTGGCCACCGAGGTCTTGTGATTTAACACCTTCCTTTGGGGCCACGTGAAAGAGAAGGTCTACGCCAATAGCCCAGCGTCGATTCAAGATCTCAAAGATGGAATTCGTGAGGCTATCGAGGACATACGAGAGCTACTCTGCGATTTGGTTATGGAAAATTTCATTAAAAGGATATGGTGCTGTAAGCGTGGTCGTGGTGGTCATTCGCCTGATGTTATTTTCCACCATTAACGGCATAGCTTCTTCGTTATAATGAAATAAACATCCGATCATTCATATTGAAAAATGGCATTTTTCTTCGAATATCAGAATAACAGCTCTTATTGGAGAACCCTTTACTTATATAAAAATACATGGCTGACGTAACATCCAGCAATCTCAGTCAACATATTGAACGATCGCAATAATTCAAACCAAACAGAAGGTCGAAGGAGAAAAATATGGACCAGTAATTTTGTCCAGACATCTGTTATATTACATACCTGGATTATCGTATACTTGAATGTTGTTATTAAATTTCCATTTTATCTTCAACTAGCTTGAAATAACTCAGTAGAATCCACTAAAAGTCTTCCAATCTCAACCACCCATTATTGCTGATGAAAAGATAGAGAACTGAATGACTTCATAAACCCCATTGAATTCTGCACCAACATATCTAAGAAGGATTTACGCCTGTCATCCGATGTAACTATCAATTACTCAGAGGTATGTGTATTTTTTGCCAACGAGACCATGAATTATTCCAAGAACGTTTTAATTATTGAGTTAATTAGTCTATTAATCCTCATGTCTTATCTCGATGAAAATCGCAGATGTTCATTACGACTTTTTCTTGTTAGATGAACGCGCTGCTTCCTGAGGGAGTAATAATTCTAATGGAGAAAATCACAGATACATTTGCTAAGGGGGATTGGAAAACGGAACCAGGAAAGCTTTTAAGGGTTCGATAATTATCTGGATTGATTTATTTGAACGTTTTTCCTACTGAAGAAAAAGTTGATTTCCAACTGAAAATCCTGATAGTATCAGTTTCTTCATCTTTGGAGTGTTTTTCATTGGATGTTGATTTTAACTACAGAGTTAGGTATCTTATCTTGAGTAATATCAAGAGGCTCTCCGTAAAAATCGAAAAAACACGTTGCCAGTAACATTTTGACAAAAACATGAGTGTTTCTGACAACAAAAATCAGAGTCGAAGAAAAGGATTTTTGCACAAATACTACAAGGTTAGGTATCTAGTGCCACTTGTGCGTTGTGGGAATAATTATTTGTTTTTCAAAATTGTAGTGACTTATTCCTATAAGTCAATAATTGCAATTCAATATGACATGGAGAAATTTTCGATAAATCAATAGAAAATGATAAAAATTTGTTAAATTTCTTGATGGTGCCAGAGGAAACGCACTTTCATTTATGTGAATAAGAAAAATTATCGCTATTGGGTCGACGTGAATCCGCAACATCTTCATGAACGAGCCCTCCATGATGAAAAAGTCACCGTATGGTGTGGTGTTTCAATTTTTTGAATCATAAGGCCAAAATTTTTTGAAGAGAGTGCTATATCGTTTTTGCCCAAATGTCTGTAATTCTAGAATTTTGAGCCGAAAATGGTCTCAAACGAAAGGGTTAGACTCCCTGATGACGAATTTGTGGTCAAATTTAATTCTGTCCGTGGTACCATTGGGCAGTCCGTTAACACAATAACTTTCGAAGGGATTGTCCTTGAGAAAATATTCAGGATAAGTTCGGCTCCCAAATAGCTCCGTTAAGTTCGTTAACCAGGCAAATCGTACAGGGGGTACAGGGTGTTCCATAAAATATGGCCATTCAAGATTTTTGTTCCTAAATATTTCCGAAAATACTAAACCAATCGGAATGAAATGTTACGGCCAAATTCAAGATGCTGATAACAAGCCTCATGCATATGTAACCATAGTGTGAATAGAACCATAGAACATTCAATTGGAATGTAAAAAAGAAAAAACCAACAGGATGACCATTTTTTAACGAATTTTGTATATAGGAAATACAATTACAACATTTTGTATTTTGACATATAGGTATTATATTTTGTAAATACAACAAAATATTGAAATATCCTTCTTCCAAAGAAATTAAAATATCTGATAAAATTGTGGAATAATCCCTGCGAGGGATATGAAAATACCGTCCATAATATTATAGTATATTTCAGAATTTCTATGGATATAGATATGATCAGCAAACATTAACATGTTCGAAAATGAATGTTAGAAGTCGTTGAAACTAAACCATCAATTATTCCAATAAATGTGATTTCTTTTATGAATAATTAATTAATTGATAATTGATTGTGTTGAAAATAATTACTTCATGAAGTATTTCATGTTTATTTATTGAATTATTTCCTTAGAGTGAAAAAGGTGAAGAGAATTTTCGATGTGTCATAGGAAAAGGTATTTTCCTGAAATCACCAGAATGAAGGAATTCGATTACTACATGCTTTGATTTTAGCATTCAGTATCAATGATTTTTTATAATTTTTTTTTTTGTATTCCTGGATAAAGGTAGGTCGGCGAGGATTTTATTGAAAAATTCGCAATTAAAACAAGATTATGACCAAAAACACGACTCGAACAATAGCTCCACCCTTTTTCATGAGGGTAGTGGCATGCAACAAGGGTAATAAAAATTCAATGCGGCCTAGAGAAAGGAAGAATTTCTTCCGATGCCTACACGACGCATCGCTTCGTCAAAGTACGCGGTCCTTAGCGAACTTACGCTTCTTCTCGCTTCTCGCCTCTTCGCTCAAGTGAGCGTTCAACCTCAAAACACTTTTCTGTTTCAATCAATTTATACCTACTAAACTCTAGGACCTTCACCCAATGACCTCAAATCTGTATTTCCCATCATATTTCTTCAAGACACGACTGTCGTGCCATAATAATTCTTCACCTCGCTATCTTCCACCTATCATCGTCCGTTACCGATCTAAACACACCAGTATATCATCGCGAATCGCCTCTGGCTTCATTGAACGCGAAGCGCTATACAGATCACGCTTTATTGAAAATTGATTTATCTGTGTTCAGAGGACCGAACACCGTCCAAATATTTATTCTCGGCCGACGTGTGAATAGCGTTTAACAAATAATCACCTAGTAGCGTCATTATCCGGACGATAAAATAGTTCTCACGAAGCCAACCGGGGGCATTCCTCGACTTCCACGGTCTTGGCAGTCGTTACGAAACAGGCCTTAATGTTATTCGGCCATACTGGGGCTAAATGTTTCCGTTTTTTGCCTCGACGCCCTTTTAAGGCTCTCAGGGGCATGCTGGAGTGGTTCGAATGTGGTGGAGGGTATTATTGGAATGGAAAATTTTTTATTTTATTTCGTATGATCTTTGAGAGTCGATACATGGAATTTAGACAGAGCTGTCAGGATTGTTTTTTACGTGCTTGCTCCTACGAAGAACCTCTAGAGAATTTAATTGAAATTTCAATTCTCTAGCGTGGTCCTCAAGAAAGTTTTTGTGTGTACGGCCCGACAGGACATTTTTGACCATGAAGTATTATAAAAGATTTTAAACGATTCGTTCGACCAAAAATCCCTTCTCAAAATGCCAAAATACAGGCTTTTTGGCAAAACTATACAGGCTGAAAATAAGCAGGGGTAGTTCACATAAATTTGACACTTTTAAATTTTTTTTAGGAGTCCTAAAAAACACTGAGTCATAAATAATAATAAGTATAAATAATAATAAGTAGATGTTGCTCACCCATTTTTTTTTGATCCCATAACTTTATTATAAGGGGTGGAAAATAACAACCCTTTTATAATTTTCTCTCAAAAATTGTTTTTGTCGGATAGATTTTCGAAAAATAAAATTTTCTTATGGTCTAATTCAATTCTGAAGAAAAAAGTCTTGTGCAAAATTTTGACACAGTCGATAGTTTTCTCGGAAAAAATAAAAACTTGTAAGCAGTTATGATCAATGTTCAATTACATTTCATCGTATGTTCCATAGAATGAATATTCTAAGATATTGTTTATGCTCAAAATTGGTTTTGACAGAAGAAAAAGATTTTCTATCATTCTTTCTACAATTTTCAGTTTCATAGGAGTTAGTTTTTATTTTTTTCCGAAAAAAGTATATACTGTATCTAAATTTTGTAGGGGCTTCTTTTCTCCAGAATTGAATGGCAAACCATAGGAGAACTTTATTTTTCGAAAATCTATTCCACGAAAACAATTTTTGAACGAAAATCATAGGGGTTGTTATTTTCAACCCCTAATAATGAAGTTATGAGATCTAAAAAAATTTTGTGAGTAACATATATTTAGTGCTTTATATTATGTGTAGCTTTATGACTCAGTGTGCTTAAGAAGCCGTCAAAAATTAAAAACAGTCAACTATAGCCATCGCCATCCAAAAGCTGCTTCTTGGAAGAGGGGTCGATTTCGAAAAAAAATCATATGAACTACACCTGCTTATCTTCATTAAAGAATCATTTCCCAATATCTCTCGTATTTGTTTTCAGACACGCTGTATAAGGCACTGACTTTAACATTTGTAAGTACCTATTTTAGCTCGAAACAGCTTACCCTGCTGGTCTTACATCGTCATCTAGGACACTTAAGCTTATTATTTCTGTTTCCCCTTATCCAACACAATATTATACATGGTCTTGGTAAATAAGTGCGAAAAACTTCAGAAAGTGATTCTGCATGAAAAATAATGACTATACCATTCAACATTTATCCGCGATTGCTTCAATTCTCGAGAGACCTGGTTCTAAAGTTTGACTTTAACAGCCCGTCATTTTTTTCATGCACTCGTTCACTAACACCCTGTGTAATGTGAATCGCTTCTCTATTTATTGTCTGTGAAAATGAAGCATCAACCTCTCCAACCTCTACGAACTTCAAAAGAAGGTAATCTTCTAAAGCAAATAAATCACCACCGCAAATTCCCATCAAGTTCGAGTAACGATCTCCTCACCTATAGTCTAGTGGGCGTCGACATGTGTGGTCCCTCAAGGACCCATCGGTCCCTCTGAAATCCTATCCATTACCCTTCGACGTTGCGCATATTTGTACCGCCAGACAGGCCGGACCGGTCACCGCTTGACAAAGCTGCTTTCTCAAACGGCCGCGAGGGGACCTTTGAAATAGGGATATTGACTCAAGTTTAGAATTCATATAAGTTGAGGTTTTCCCGAGAGTTTTCCTCATAGACTCATGTTACGAATTCACATAAGTTGAGGTTGAGAGTTTTTGCAATCCTAAGAAACCATTTCAGGATCTTATTATTCTTGTTAAATTAAATAATAATAACGTTATAATAATAATAATAATAATAACGTTTATTCAAATCTCACAAAAGCTGTTAACACCTACGCTTGCTCAGTTCTCACCTACTCTTTCGGAATAGTGAAGTGGAGTAATACAGATCTCGATCGTCTACAACGTAAATGAGAACACTATGTACAAAGGCCAACAAGCACCATCCTAAATGCTGTGTTGAAAGAACAACAATTCCAAGAACTCAAGGCGGACAAGGCTTTGTGGACATAAAGAAAATGGCAGCTGAACAAATAAACAACTTGAGAAATTATTTTATAGATAAAGCAAACACATCGGACTTACATAAGATACTGATTGAAGCAGATTGTTCAACACCTCTATTACTAAGCGAGCACCCTCATGAAAACACCACACAGACGGATAGTGATAAAATTCAAAGATGGAGAGAAAAGCCCCTACATGGAAGACACCTGAACGAGGTCACCCAGGAACATGTCGACATTCCTGCGTCGAACTACTGGCTGACTTCTGGAAGATTGTTTCCTGAGACAGAAGGTTTCCTCCTTGCCATTCAAGATCAAGTAGTGCAAACTAAAAACTATCAGAAATATATCATGAAGGATAGAAGCCTCACAGACGATAAATGCCGCTACGGATGCCAAACATCAGAAACAATCCAACATATTACAGGAGGCTGCCAAATGTTTGCTGGAAATGAATATAAGAGTCGACATGATGCAGTTTGTAAGATACTCCATCAGGAACTAGCCATCCAACTGAAGATGCTGCAATCCGAACCAATTCCATATTATAAGTATCAGCCTGAAGTGATACTGGAGAACCACCATTACAGGCTATACTGGGATCGCACAGTACTTACCAATTTAACAGTTGCTAATAACAGGCCAGACATAATTCTAGTGAAGAAAAAAGAGAAGAAAGCAATACTCATAGACGTAGCCATCCCAAATAACAACAATCTACGTCAAAAATATGCTGAAAAAATATCGAAATATCGAGAGCTTGAACTTCAGATTAAAAGGCAGTGGGGAATGTCTAGTACCAGAACCATTCCCATTCTCATATCAACCACAGGAATTATTCCTAAGAGCCTCAAGTCCAACCTCAAGGAGCTAGATTTGGATGAAAACCTGTTTAAAGTCATGCAAAAAGCAGTACTTCTTGGTACTGCTAGAACGGTAAGGAAGTTTGTAGGTCACGATGGACACCAGGAACAACCATGGAGGGAAACATTGCAAAACCAACTACCACGACATCAACCGAGAGATCCAGGACCAAGCAACGAAGGACGAACAACCCAGGACCCAGGAGAAGAAGAACACCGAAGACCTCAGAGCTCAATCCCCCTGATACTTGCTATCCGGGATGAGTGAATGTTCCCCTTAGTAGGGAGTGTGATAGCCGATCGCTAGGGGGTGTGAAAAATCACACCCTTTCTACGCTAATAGGCTCAAGTCGACGTTTATTCATTTCATTTGCAAAGAAAATTACATATACATTATGATAAAATGAATAAAATGAATAAAAGACACTCGATAAGTGTTAAACACTTGTTTCGAGATATATAAAATGAAATTATAAAAATACAGAAATGAAAGCAGGTAAAATCGAACAACTGTACAAACAGACAAAATCAACAATAGGTAAAAGTCCATGCATTAAATGTAAAAACCATGGTACACGAGACGCAAAAAAAAAATTTTTAAATCGCACACAACACGACATCAACTCCGCATTTCCACCAGATCAGCAACTACTCTCCGACGCTGGGTCATGATAAATGATCTCAACTTGCTTCTGAACCGCGATAATCCAGTGATGTGCTGAATCTCCTGAGGTATAAAATTGTATAACCTTGGAGCAGTGTAAGAAAATGACCGTTGTCCAATACATTTCTGTACTCTCGGTAGGAGGAAAAGATTTTTTCTTCTGGTTTCATAGGAGTGTACGGGCAGCGAAGAACTTTTTTCGCTACAACGGTATTTCATGGTAACACTGAAGTAATACAATTGACGAATATCGAAAACACGTGCTTCCAAAAACAAACTATCTGATGGATATCTCGGATCTCTTCCAAGTATTGTCTTCAGAAATCGTTTCTGCAAAACTTCAAGCTTGTGGATATGAGTACCCAAAGCATTTCCCCAACAGACTATACCATAACGCAGATGACTTTCGACCAGAGCATGGTACAGGATCTTCAACTGATGAACAGTAAGTAGACTCTTAAGGTATTTGAATCTATGCAGAATAGTTCTCAACTTGTTACATACAAGTTGTATATGCTCATTCCATTTCAAATTGCAGTCCATCATCACACCCAAGTACTTCACTTTTTTTCCGGGTAGTATTGTACAATTCTCTCCCATTGTGGCAATCTCAATAGAGCCAAAAGATGGCGTCCCAGATCCAGTACAGCTGAATGGCAGGTAAGAGGTTTTCTTCATGTTGATTGTTAGTAATTTATGTTCAAGCCATTTTTTTAACTGAGGGAAACCTCTCTCTACAATGGCCTTGAGCGCCGCCCAAGTATCTGCCCTGTAAAAACTGCAGTGTCGTCCGCAAATCCCAGAACTTCTCCACCGCATCTCACAGTGAACAAACCGTTTATATAAATACTGAAAAGTAACGGTCCCAAAACCGTACCTTGTGGGATCCCGAACTCCACTCCCCTTCCGTCACTCATCACGCCACCGATTCGGACAGACTGAGATCTACCCGCCAGGTAACTCGTGAACAAACTCAGTGGGCCACCTCTAACACCGATATCTTCTAGGGCCTGCAAGAGTAAATCGTGGCTAACAGTGTCAAAGGCTTTTGAAAGATCCACAAACAAACATAGACAAGGTTTTCCTTCATCCAACGCCGTGGACACCATCGAGGTCAGCGAGAGAAGGGCATCCTCCGTGGATACTCCCTCTCTGAAGCCGAACTGTTTATCATACAATAACCCGTACTTAGTGATGTAAGCTGTCAATCTGTTCTTGAGAATCTTCTCCATTATTTTTGTTAAATGCGTAATTAAAGTGATTGGTCTATAATCTGTTATCAATTTGTCGTTACCTCCCTTAAATATTGGTACAATTACTGCCTCTTTGAATGCTCTCGGCCAATACCCTTTTCCAAGCACAAATTTATTATATATGTCAGAGGCTCCCGAATAAACGGCGATAAGGTTTTCAAAGCGTCCACCTGTACTCCATCGACTCCCGCCGACCTATCAGATTTCAGTCCACTGATCAGATCACCGACCTCATCCTTATCAGTTGGAAGTAAAACGAAAGAACCAGAAGAGCTCGGTCTCCCAGGAACATAATTTGGATCCTTCCTTATAGCATCAGCCATATTTTTTCCCATTTGGGAGTACACCAAATTGAACTCATCAGCCATCTGTTTTTCTATCGGTTAATTCTTCACTCTTCGCGCTCATTATGGCAGATATTTCGTGTTTGCTCTTTCTGGTGTGGGTGATTTCCTGTACTATTTTCCATAGCGTTTTACTGTTTGAGGAACCTGCCCCTATCCGTTGTTGATAATACTCGTATTTAGTTCTTTTTATCAGGTTTGCTAGTTTATTTCTATAGTGCTTGTACCGTTTTCTCAGCTCATCGTTATCAGGGTGTTTCCTTGAATTCCTAAATAGGAGATTTTTTGTATGTATCGACTTAATCAGTCCCTTAGTTATCCAGGGAGCTATTTTTGATTCTTTTCTCTTAGTATGTACAGTATGAGAGCACTCCTCTATGGTTCGCGTGATGATATTTATGAATCTGTTCGTTGCCTCATCTGGATCACGCGTCGAAGTCAAGCCGTGCCATGAAATGTTTCTGGCTGCATTTATCAATTTCTCGTGGTCGAGCTGGACCCTTGTGCGACTACCAAAATAAAGCTGATTTAAATTATGTTATTTATTATCAACTATCACGCGACTGCCAACGCCAATCAGAGGTATTTGACGTCACTATCCGATATTGTCATTGCAAATTTGAATGTTCTGTGCTCAGATCAACAAACTACATTCATAGTGTTTCGTTGATCTGAGGTTCTGTGATTCGAACCATATTATAGTATCTCTTATCTATGATTCGAACTCACGAAATTGAAAGCTGAAAGAGAACAAAGTAGTTCGATTATTCGTTACAAGAACGATGATCCCCAATTTTCTTTATATTGGAGACAGGATTCATCAAGGGTAATTAATAGTAGTAACTCACCGAATATTGATTCCCTGATGGTCGCAAGTTACTTGCTGAAAACAAAGATTTTTGTGCAGCGGAGCTTAGAAACGTGAAAATGTCTTTGTAAATATCAAACTTTCAACTCATATTCATTATTAAAAATGAAAGAAACACCTCATACAGCATTTATAGACATTTCGAAGGCTTAGATTGAACTTTTTCACAAGGAATTAGGCAAAATCGCAAGTTCGCTTCGACTGAAGTCGAAGTTTGTATCGGATATTGACGTAATCATCATAACTTAACAAAATTGAGCATTTCCGCGGGAATTTTGAATTCTCTTCTCACTTACGTATTGTTTATTGGCAAATACTCTATTTCTAAGAAACAAGTAATTTTCTCGTGTTTGCATAGGGTTTATCTTTAAAATAAATAAATTCCAAAAATAGTCAACATCCCTATCCTGTAGCACGTAATGCCAAACGATTTGTTTATAAATTATAATGCGTTGTGTGAACTCGAGAGTCGAGACTTGAGGGGGTGAGCAGGGGGAAGGACGAGGCCAACAGGTGGATTGTTTTCGCAATTGAGCGGTTTGGGGATGGAACTTGGGATGGAAGGGTTTGTTTTGTTAGGGGCGTGTTGATGGAACGTCTGAAGGTTGAGAAAATAGGGGAGATGTGTTAGTTTGGCAATTAGGGCGTAAGTGTTTCATGTGATATCGGTTGCTATTAAAGTTTGATATAATTCTCTTATTCCTACTTTGAGCGAGTTAAGACTTTGAAGCTTTTGGGCGTTTATTATTCAGTATTATAGCAACTGAATAAAATGGAATCAAATGATATTTGGAAAGAAAATAATGGATGAAATCTTTTTTCCTATGAAAAAATACGTCCAAGGAAAAAATATGACAGTGTCGTGTTCTATTTTTTACCGAATTTGACGAATATTACAGGTCAGCATTGACTTTTTTCATTTTATCTTCCGAGGATAATCCCGAAATATTCACGATTCATTGTATCGTCATTGTACTACTGATCATAAAAATTTAACTGATCTGATTTCTATTCATTTGAAGTACATATATTACTTTGATAGTGCTCTAAGATTTTTTGTTTTATCAAAGTACTAATGTTATTTTCCATGTCAATATGGAATCTGAAGCATCTTAACTTACACTGAGTGTAGTCATCTTTGTACCTGTTCTGTCTGCAGTTGTTATAATAGCTAAAATTCCGGAAAATGTATTTAAATCAATAATAAGCGGCGCTCAACCGAATAAAAAAACGGACCTGTGAATCAGTGACACAAATCATCGGAAAATCTATCAAATTTTTACATGTTCTATTGAGAATCAATAAACCAGAAATCCCGAATTCAAAATATTATGAAAAATGCATATTTTGAGCCTGTTACTTCATTACAGTGCTTTGGTGCACGCTTTGTTAACTGAGACGACGTGTTATAAGTACTCGTTTTTAATTTCCTGCACATTATGTCGCCCCTTGATAGATACGCCCCTGTACCTTGCACCGAAAAATTTTAGAATACTACATTACAGCACATGCCCTCATTCATAATTCACTCCAGCAGCGAAGCAACATTTCAAGATAAAATGTTAGAACCCGACATAACAATGATATATCTTGTGATATCCAGCTCTTGACTTTACGTCATGTAATCTTAATAAGCATAGCAGTTTCATCATCTTCACAGTTCAGTTGCATCTCAAAATGAAGGCAGAAAACCCTGGATTCAAAATGCCATGAATACATAGTTTGAGCCTGTTACTCATAACAGTGCTGCAGTGCATGGTCCGTTAAGTGAGACGAGGTGAAATAAGCCTTCGTTTTTAAATTCCTACACATAAAATGTCCCCTTGATAGATACGCCCCTGTGCATACCGTCGGAAAATTTCAGATACTACATTATAGCACATTCTCCAATTTATAATTCACTCCAACAGTACAGCAACATTTCACGAGAAAATGTTAGAACCTGGCGTAACACTGATACATCTCGTGATATCCAGCTCTTGACTTTACGTCATGTAATCTTAATAAGCATAGCAGTTTCATCAACTTCACAGTTCAGTTGCATCCCAAAATGAAAGCAGAAATCCTGGATTCAAAACGCCATGAATAATGCATTATTTGAGCCAGTTACTCATTACAGTGCTTTAGTGCACGCTGCGTCAAGTGAGACAAGGTGAAATAAGTCCTCGTTTTTAAATTCCTAGACACTAAAATCTCCCCTTGATAGATACGCCTCTGTGTATACCGTCGGAAAAGTTAAGATACTACATTACAGCACATTCTCTAATTCATAATTCACTCCAACAGTACAGCAACATTTCACGAGAAAATGTTAGAACCTGGCGTAACACTGATACATCTCGTGATATCCAGCTCTTGACTTTACGTCATGTAATCTTAATAAGCATAGCAGTTTCATCAACTTCACAGTTCAGTTGCATCCCAAAATGAAAGCAGAAAATCCTGGATTGAAAATGCCATGAATAATGCATAGTTTGAGCCTGTTACTCATTACAGTGCTTCAGTGCATGCTGCGTCAAGTGAGACGAGGTGAAATAAGCCTTCGTTTTTAAATTCCTCGACATTATAAACATTCCGATGCCATTTACAGATCGTCATAGGAATGAAAAAATGCCATGAGAGTTTTGAGATGGTTTCCTGGTAAACACGCTGGAATTCCGGAGTTATTCTCGGAGCAACGAGAGATATAAAAGGGGAATTTCACCAGACATCAAACGTATTTTACTTTCAATCTGTCATTTTGTGCTTTCGATTTGAATTATGATGTGTTATGGATATTTGGTGTTGATTTACTGGTTGAAAATTGAATATATGTACTTACTAACTTGTGAGATATTGATACAGAAATTGAAGGGATGTCTGAAAGAATTTGAAGGGTTTTCCAATAAGAGGTGTTATTTTGAATAACCTGCTATTTCGGTAGATCTCACGTTTGACGCTGTCATTTTTTGACATTTGACAAGTAGAAACCACGCGATTAATAAAAATGGAACGATACACGCTTCAAGAACGCATTAAAATTATTAGAACTCGCTATAAAAATGGTGAAAATTTGGCAGAGACGGTTCGTAAAACTCGAACCTTTTTCTGTCGTCTTGAAGCACCTTGTCGAACCGCAATAAAGAAATTGATGGAAAATTCGAGCTGTTAGTGATGTGAAGAATAAAAATGCGTGCACGTCGCGCAAGAACAGCGGAGAGTATTGCTGCTGTAGCCGAAAGTGTTGAGGAAAACCCAGGTTTGTCCATTCCCCGTCGTCCTTTAAAATTAGGCATTCCACAAACGTTATTACATTACTGGACAACGTTTACTTTGAACGAGACGGCGCTACGTACTACGCAAGCAACGAAACCATTGATCTTTTTCGGGAAAAGTTTCCGGACCTCTCGAAGAGGTGATCACATTTGGCTACCGAGATCATGTGATTTAACACCTTGCGACTTCTTCATTTGGGGCCACGTGAAAGAGAAGGTCTACGCCAATAGCCCAGCGTCGATTCAAGACCTCAAGAATGGAATTCGTGTGGCTATCGAGAACATAGGGCAGTCATTTTGCGATTTGGTTATAGAAAATTTCCTGGTCCTGTAAGCGTGGTCGTTGTGGTCATTTGCCTGATGTTATTTTCCATTATTAACGGCATAGCTTCGTCTTTATAATGAAATACACATCCGATCATTTATATTGAAAAATGGCACTTTGGTTTGAATATCAAAATAATACCTCTTATTGGAAAACCCTCTACATATGCATGGGAAATGAGACCACTGTCAAGAAATGGGCTCTGTCATGAAGTCAGAAGCTCTTGTGCTATTTTTATTATATATTTTGTGTAACGATCATTTAAGTTCAAATATTCTGAGAACTATTAGCCTCATACCATTTATATATTAACACAACTTCAAATGTAAAATTTTTCTATGAAATTTCAAGTTTTGAATCTGTTCCATTCTGAAATTGTCGCCACTATTAACGAGCCTACAATAGTATATTATGCAACGAGCGTATTATAACAGCCATTATACGCTAGAAGCATACTCTACTTTATCCACGACTACTGAATAATTATATTTCTTGAAGATTTTAATATTTGGCGACCGTGACAAGACCTCTCTATTTTTTAAAATCGATATCTGTAAGACCCTTTTATTACAAGTGTCAAATTGACACATGATAAATTTTTGGAGAACTTGTCATTGTATATTTTGTAATATAAATTGCTCTAATTGATGTAATAAAATTAGATATAAAAATTAACCCTGTTAGTTGGAGTACTTAACAATACTGAAGAAACATCAATATTATTAATATGAAATCTAAATCTATGAAGCACCAGACAGCAGTGAATATTAACTCATTATTCACTTATGATTGACACTATCACGGCCGAGGAAACAGATTTATAATGGGTAGATTATACAATAGTCATGTAAGCTTTCTACATCTATGATGTATAGAAATTGAAATTCTGCACCCTCGTTCGTACGAGAAAACGATAATTCAAAACTGAAACTCCTGACAAATAATTGTTTCATTGTTTTCATTTATGAATTGAATTTTCTTGTTCAAATCTCAACGCAAATTTTCAATTTAATCCTCTTGGAAGTTATCGTGCTTCTGCATCTGCTTTTTCGTACACTTACTTACGATAACACACCATAAAATTCTTTTCTTATAAATCTGTCGAATTGTTTTCAGCATTCATACGACATTTAAAAAAATCTCACCGGTTTTCTGTGAATCGCTACGCAGTTGAACTATGAGAGGATTCCTAACACTGAAAACTGCTTTTTTCGTCATCTAAACCTTATCGGTCTTCTACTTCTTCATTGTTCGAAGTTCGCAGCGCTAAAAACTACTAAAAACTCTCCATGGAATCATCCCAGTTTGGAAAGATCGTTTGCAATAAAATACCAGCTTTTCGCGCTCCTAGAAATGTTTATGTCCAACAATTTACGCGCATTATTTGACTCCGAGGAGCACCTCCGTATAAATAAAACGGTTAATTTATTGTTTTCCCTAACAAAGAAATAGAGGGAATTAAGCCAATTGCCAACTCGTTGGAATTTTATTGTTTCATTCTAACTTTCCTCGGACTAAACAGAGACCTGAATTATACAGGTAGTTTCCTAAGTATACTAAACAGACAATTCAGCTATCATTGAATGACAGGCTTTCACATCTTATGATCATTTTCATTACGCGCTAGTTCATCGATAAAGGTAAAATTCTTTCATTTGCTGATGATTTGAATATATTATATGTAATTCAAGTAATTAATTTCTAAATTGAAAATATAAAAGCCCAAAGGTCAGGCCATTATGACGAATGAACAAGCATTAGTGGGGATGACAATTCACCAATTGGCTTCGTTGTAGACTGTAAATCAACATTCAACCAATGAAATTAATGCTAACGCTTACGTCATACTCAAGCGCCAATTTTGATCGTTTCGTTAGCTTATTTCGGTGAATATTTCGCTCCTGTCATAAATTATATGCAAATGGAGTGCAACTAAAACATAATTACAGGGATTACAGGAAAAGCGGAAGAGCCTAGCAATAATTACATTATGTCAAAATTGACAGGTTAGTCTAGAAATATTTTTCCCAAATTACTCTCGTACATCAATATAACCGGAAAATTTCGCATTCCAGCGTGTTTGTCGTAGAAAAATTACATTCAATCATTTTCATTTTCGAAGAGAGAGCCCTACACCGAAGGTCTCAAAAAAATGAAAATAAACTCATGCAGTTTTTTGACAACAAGCTGTCATGTAAAATTATCGGTAATTTTGGTGCACTTGTGCAATTACTCATGATAATTTCCAATGGTTATTCTTGTCATCAACTCAAAGATGATCTGGGATTGGCGGAATAAATATGAGGTAGGCAAGAAAAATAAGGTCTTTTTAATCTGGGTTCCCAGCCATTTGGGAATCGAAGTGAACGGAAAGGCCACTACACTTGCCAAAAAGGGGTGCACGAATGTCACTCATTGGCCCAGAACCTTTCTGTAGTATAGGTAAATGTACCTATAAGAAGGAGTTTCTGGAGAAAGAGAAAGCCGAGAGGGAAACACTCGGGCGGAATCTCCCAGGGATGGATAATTCCACCATTCGGGAATCAAAAGAAATCAAGAGGTCAATACACTTGCCAAAGAGGGCGCACGAATGTCACTCATTAGTCCAGAACCCTTCTGTGGTATAGGCCAAGGTACCTATAAGAAGGAGTTTCTGGAGAAGGAGAAAGCCGAGAAGGAAAAACTCTGGCGGAATTTCCCAGGGATGGATCATTTCACCAAAGGAACTTTGAAACATCAAGATTCAATAGATATCTGGATCTTGGTAAGAAACAATTACACCCTGTCGCCTTAGGAAGCACCTGTTGAGGATGGGATTATCGGACACTGACGAGTGTGGGTTCTGTGGGAGAAGGAAGAAACCGCCATTCACCTAGTCACGGAATTATTTGGCATTGCGAGCCTAAGGAGAGAATGTCTTGGGCTATAAACTCGCAGAGTGGGGAACTAGCCTAGTTGAAGTCTTCACAGATTTTGGAGTTCATAAGATCTCTGGAAACGGAATGCGAGCTGTGAAGGGTGTGGCCAGAACAGCTCTGTGAGGGAGCACAATAGACCTTGAGGTCGCAGTGAACTGTAACCTCTTTTTAAACTAAACTAAAAAGTAAACTTCCCGAAATCCTGACTTCGAAACAAAAAACGAATAATGCTATGACTTTCTAAGAGTCCATTATTTCATATTCATTATAACGGCGAATAAAACATTTTCATTTTCTTGAACCGAATAATCTTGAGAGAATTGGAAACCTCAACCAATTTCACCCGATATATCTATCAACATAGTTGCCGAGCGCCAACCAAACGATCTCCTCAGTGCATCGTAACATTAAAAAGGCGTGGCGCAGGGAAACGATCGCGGTCTCCTTTTTTCCAGCAGAAGGCGTATTACCATACAGAGTGCGCGTTCGAAAACAATAACATTCCAGGTGGTCAGGTTCGCCGTAAATTCAGTCCGAACACGGGTCGCTGAACAAAAACACGACCCAGGAACCGCGTTCCTTTGATAGAGACGGGAATGCCGACTGAACGGCCGCCATATCGCTCCGTCGATAATTAAATTTATTTTCGCGCTAGATTCAGGTTACGCGGGACCGGTGCCGAAGGTCACGACGTAGACGCGCGGTGCCCTCTGATTTCCCACGGGATCTACGTCGTAATAACCGAAATCAAACCTTCGTAACGGCCGTTCGAACGGTTACGATCCGAAGATGATTGCTACCCGATGAATTCCTCGGCGTATTCGATTCGATAAAGCTAAGTACAGACCTAAACGTTCCGGCGAACGGCAGAAAGATGAGAATTGAAATTTTTAGAGAGCAGTGGCGGTTTCTTTGATTCTACAACTAGAACCATAGATTTGTAATACTAACTAGAGAGCAAACATGTCGAAAATTTTGAGGCAAACGGCGGTCATTTGCAGTTTGGGTATTACTTGAGAGGTGTCAATTTTTCAACGAAAAAAAATCGAGCACAGATGACACAGAACATCAAAATATTCGAGTTCCATCCCAAACTGCAAATGGCGGCCCTTGCCATAGACTAACTAAACGGAGAATAGATGAGACAGTAGTAGAACAAGCTTCAATGCCATCTGTTTTTGTACAACATTACTAATTCGTGAAAAAGCTCAATTGAAAAAGGAATCTGTATCGTAAAGTTGCCTCAAAAGAATTCTGTAGTGCACCTTTTGAATAGGTAGGTACACCCATATACAAGAGGCAAAAAGTTTTTTGAAATTCAATTCCCAAAAGAAATCAGAAATGGATTCGTGCAAGTTATCGATGAGTGGGAAAATTTTTTCATGAAAATAGAAAAGAATACCTGCAACGAACTTTCATCTGATTTTCTTTTGGAATCGAGAAATGAGGATCAATAATCAAATTCTGGATAGAATAAAAATTATTAACTGAAATAGGTATCACCAATTGAAAATACAGCCTATTTCATAAATATCGAATCAATAAACTAATAATTGCATTGAAAACATTTTCAAAAACTAACAATAATGAATTCAATAATACAAAATATGAGTATTTCCGACTAAACTTATTCAATACATGAAAAACTTTTTGAAAACTACGAGTACCTATCTTAATTCTTATAGGTAACAGAATATACATATAAATTTTATAATTACCTTCTTGCATCTCGATTTTCACATTCAATAACACAGCACGTCTTCACTCTTGCAGGCATATCGAAATTTATTATATTTCAAAAAGAACGTGTCAAACCACTCCTTGTGTCAGTTGACAATTCAAAGGTTTTTTGATAATAAGGATTTTACATACTTACTATTTTCTCGATAGGATTTCCATGAATGCAACGACATCTAACTATCAAATTGAAAATAATTTTTTCGTGTATTAGTCTCCTCCTCCGACAGATGGTGCGGAATATACGAGTGGCTCATCTATTTTTTTTGTTTGTCTATGGTCCTTGCCTCACTTTTTTCTACGCGAAAGTTAGGAAGTTCAACGTCCAGTTAGTATTATAGGTCCATGCTAGAAACCTTTAGATATTGAGAAATTTTTCTATAGTCTTAGAATGCAATCCTCTAACTTCTCTGGTTTTCGAGTATTAGGCCATATCTGGTGTTTGAGCAATATCAACTTTAGTAATCATCCCCGTCTCTACTAGGTACAACTTATCGATAGTTCCAATCTTCCAAAATTTTTGTTTTTGAAGAACAGATGAAGGAATTACATCTTTACCTGAAAAAATATCATTTTCCTTCATCTATTCAACCAATTCCTATATTCTACGTTTGGTAGACATAATCTCATGGTTGACGTTTAACTATACTTGAAGATCAAACAATACTGAACTCTACAACTCTCATTCAAAACCACGGTGATCATAATATATACTGGGTGGCCAACTAAGGAATTCCGATTTAAAAGGGAACATAAACGAAAACTATCATGTTAATTTAAATTTTTTTTTTCAACAAATAATGCTTAGCTCTTTGAGAATTTATTTCTTAAAAATAACACTGTCTGAATGTCCACTGTTTTTCTGCTGGCACTCTTCGAGTTGAACCCCCAATTTTCGAAAAAACGTCGCAGAGTTTCCGGACCGCTGGCTTGAATTTCCTGGCTGATATTTTCCTTCAACGCAATTAGAGTGCGGGGATTGTTGCGGTATTCCCATAAGTAAAAGTCGCAGGTGTCGAGTCCGGGCTTTTGGGGGCCATGGAAGATCTCCACGCCGAAAAATCAATTTTTCAGGAAAAAGTGCCTGAATATCTGGTAAAGAGCGATTTGAAGTGTGACAAGTGGCCCGTCTTACTGAAACGAAGTGTCCCGATTGTATCCATCAAAGTCTTGAAGGGCTGGTTCAAAAAAATTGATCAACATGTTCACATATCGATCAGAATCCACTGTAACTGCTCGGCCGCGTCCGCCTTAAAAAAAGTACGGGCCAATGATGCCTTGTGCGTGTATTGCACACCAAACTGTGACCTTTAGACTATGCAATTGAGTTTCATGTTTCTATTTGGGGTTTTCTGAAAACCAATAGGTACCGTCAATTTTGTTGATTTACACAGCCTTTGATATGAAAATGGGCTTAATCAGAGAAAAAAATTGATTTTGGTGATAAGCGCGCACACAGGTCGAACTGTCCTGACCCGTCCAATGAACCATGGCGACTGAATTTGAATGAACCCCTCCTTCGTTTAAGTCCATTCCCACGTCTCCATTCCTATTGAAAAATTTTTTAGAGCGCTTTAAAATCGCCATTCCTTAGTTGACCACCCAGTATTATAATATCATATTCACCTATTCAGCATCAGTGAATTACAGATACCGCCGCGCCGTAGCAAAATACGCAACGAAGTACTATGAGATGTGTTGCTTATGTTTTGGTTTCCGCTCAAATGAGAGTTTCAGTACTGAATATAAGCAAAATAGGTGTCAGCGTCCTACTAAGGGAGCGTCCGCTCGGGAGAGGTCCGTCTGAAGGATATACATATACCTTATTCCGGACTATGAAAATGTGTCTGGTCAATGGAGGTGTCCGTCAGTAGAGGTTTCACTGTACATGGACATATAAAGGCGTTTTCGGACACTTACTCGGGTTAACTCGATCCCTAACCTATCCGGTCGTTTACCTAACCCGAACAGCCCAACCAGTGATCGGAAAGTACGAAGCTATTCACTTGATCACTGACTCAGCCGACTCAGGTTGATCTATCGTAATCCTACACGAGAGCAGAGTCGTAGAGTCACCTCATGCGCACTGCAGTTTTATTTTTTATTTGAAAAAGGCTGGAATGAGTCTTGTACTCTTGTCTTAGTAATTTCATATATTCTGTTCCTGAAAATTGTGAAAAGATAAGAGAATTTGGCTCAGTGTAAAATGTGTGGTTCCATGAGCTGAGAAAATAATATGCAACAATTTCTACATAACTTTGTATGCAGATCTTTCTGCATTAAAGCCTTCTTTACTTCTTTAAAATAGGTACTCAAAGATAACATTGAACATGTGAGGACACACAAGAAATTATACGAAAGATTTTACAGAAGCCAATAGATCCAAGCAAAGCTATAGACAATCAGTAAATAAACTAGAACTGAAAAAATAAATTCTCTACTTCTATAACATAGGTACTCGAAAATAACATTAAACATGGAAGGGCAGAAATATTTTATGAAACAAAAAAAATGAATGTAAAGCTCGAGACAATCCGAAAAGGGACTAGGACTTAAAAAATAAATCCATAAAAAATTTGGTTATATTATTGATACGACTGTCGCTGAAAATCCTTAACCTGATGTGTTCGTAAACTTAGAACCCGTCTCCGTGATCCGAGTAGATCCGTCACATGACCCAATGGATCGAGTTAATAACCCTGAGTAAGTTTCCGAAAACCTCTTATGAATGGAGCCCAATTTACAATAGGAAAGAATCGTTCATATTTCGCTTGCCGGCACTGTACATTCCTTGAAAAAATGTAGTTGTAGTATGATAATGCACTAAAGATCTGATTTCGATATTTTTCCATTTTCTGAATTACATGGATTCTATCTTCGAAGAAAAATTCCATAAACAATATAAATTTTGATTTATACATATGAAAAATACTTTTTGTTTGTCTGCTCATCCGTTAAATACCCAAGATTAATTCGATCCAACCAGAAAATTGCGCTCCTTCAATCGCACGCCCACTGGGTGGCAACACTGTCGCATCCACTATATTTAACAATTGGTTACACCAGTTTTACCCGATAGTTATACACGCTTAAGATTAAATTGAATTGCGTCGAGGAAAGTGTCGAGTTTTTTAGAACTTGTGTAAATCTCATCCTGAGAGAAAATCGGAATATTTTTACATGAATTAACTTTTTTGCCTGCAATTGCAGTAGTTGAAAACTTGTTCGAGTAATTTATGCATTGTGAGATTTCGAATCAGACGACAGAATATACGATAAGGAAATAGCATTTTAATGGTAGAATTTACCTAACAAGATAATGCCGAATGGTCGTATGAAACGTTGTAGCATTTTTTGAATGAACTACCTAGTTCATCTTTTTCTCTCCGAAAAGTTTTATGGTTCAGGGATAAAGAATTCAAAAACACTTAGGAGAAGCTCTTGAGTGCTTGTTCATTTTGCGTAACCGTGAATTTTCTGAGAGCTGATGGTTGAAATTGTTGCATTTATATTTTGAGAATCATAATATACCTATATTGTTTTGATGGTTGAAGGAAACTATACAACAGCCTTCCACAAGCCCATATCTCAGTGCCCTGTACAGGTTTTAAGTGTAAAGTTGAATCTTTTCTCTTTCTTCTGTTATTTTTATTAAGAACCTTCTCATCGAAGATTGTTTTCCATAGAATGTTTCAACTGAAAAGCTGACATTTGTAGAAATCATTAATCTTCTGGTTGACCCAAACTTTTGCCTTAGAATTAATAGTCCGGTCTATTTAGACATTCGAAGTTACATAAAGTCCCAACAAGCTGAATTTCTGTGAAGTTGTTCAAAACATAATTATTAACAATGTCTAAAAGTTCCCCATCATTCCCCTTTAAGGAAAAATTTAATTCAAGGTCAAAGGTCAAAAAAATGAGTTTTTCGCGATTTCAGCAAAACGGTAAGTTTTATCATAAAGTACCTCAGACAAAAATTGTAGATCATGAAATTATCTATAGAAAATGTATCAATACTTTTTTCTTACGATCCACCGTTTCTGAGATATAACGATTCAAAAAGTTATAAAAGTCGTTATCGTCATAATATGCACACGTTCCCACGCCACCTATGAGGTAGTGTACATAGCGCGTAGTTATAACTTTTGAATCGTTATATCTCAGAAACGGTGGCTCGTAAGAAAAAAAGTATTGAAACATTTTTTATAGATAATTTTATGATCTACAATTTTTGTCTGAGGTACTTTCATGATAAAACTTACCGTTTTGCTGAAAATCGGGAAAAACTCATTTTTTTGACCTTTGACCTTGAATTAAATTTTTTCCTTACAGGGGAATGATGAGGAACTTATAGACATTGTTTATAATTATATTTTGAACAATTTCACTGAAATTCAGCTTGTTGGGACTTAATGTAAGTTCACTCTCATTTTTTGGTCTAAATAGACCGGACTATAAATAGGTATAAATCATATATTACTTTGGAGTTCACTGAAGCCAACTACTAACTTGGAAATTGAATTTATCTTCTCCCGAACATTGTTATAATTAACAAAAATTCATTCTACCCCATCCATTAAAGCTCCGTATAATCTGATATCATAAAAAAGTACATGATAAAGCATCTGTAAGTCTCAATAAAAAGACGACAAAGCACTAAATCATTCACTCCATCCCTGCATGCACCATTTAGAAGAACCTTAAGTGGCTCTCCGCACTAAATCTCTCTTTCCGAGATCAAAGCTCAATTAAAGACGGTTCTCTTTAATCATCCCCGCATTACCTTGTGGTCAAACCTCTTAGCGGCAGCCACGAAGAGGAAACCACCCTATTTCTACCCCCCAACGTACCTAGAACCTACCCGAAACGATATTGTAGACGGCGAGGCCTTAATTAGGCCCCGTTTACATATTCAATGCGCGCTTTCTTGGCGTATGCGCTACCTTCCGGGTACGAATCGAGATATTTGTTGTGTTAAGTTGCGTTAAAACGAATGTTTGTGACGTGCTAACGTAACAAAAGCTTGTTACGCTAGAGGTTGAGCGGTTTACGTTTCGATTCGAGGGATTGAGGCTTCGGTTGGTGGGGATAAGTAGCTAATTACTCTAATTAGTTCGGATATTTAGGCGGGAATACGTGGAAAATCGCAGAATAAAGCAATCGCTTTATGTGGAGGGTTGATATGCCTTCAGAATTTCTGCTATGTAGTGTATGTAGTGATATGGTCTTTCAAGTTAGGAACGCGATGTGTTATTCTTGTACGGTATTTTTTATACGGTTTCACTGAGAAACATCACACACAAGATGACATTCGGGATTGGTGAACCCTAGTATTGCAATCTTGCAATTGAAATGTCTATTTGAAACTTTGATTGCGGAAGTAATGCCTTCTCTGAACTATTTCTCATAAAAGAGCTATATGTGTTTTTAGGAGTTGCGTTAAAGATTCCATCTAGGCCAAGGATCATTTCAAATCTGAAAATCTCTGGTACCACTGAATATCAGCAATTCTTCAACTTTGAGATTCAATTAAATACTTCCTCAGAACTGCACTCATACTGGTTGAGATTATAAAAAACAGAGCCTTCAAACTCATATTCGGGCTATTCTCAATAAAATCGCAAATCTGTACTGATGTAACGATCCAGCTCTTTTTCCAGCTTCTCGTGTTAGTTGTGGTTGTTGTACTATTTTCATCTGTCGAAAAGTTATGCTTCAAATCGAACAGTTGAAACCATTTAGCGCGTCCCAGAAACATGAATTTTTCAAAACGGAAACGCAATATACAAGGTTTTTTTTTAAGTTGGTTTATAAGACGTTTTCATGTGATATATTCAGTATTTTAATACATCGTAAGGTTCTCCGAATATGTGGAACTCAGAACTGAAAAAATTCGAGAAATTCAAATGGCAACCCCATATTTATTTTACAGCATTCGGTTCGAAATGAAAAATACTGAAATTCTTCAGTATTTAGAGTCATGATCTTTGGTCATGTTAACGATGAAATGGCTCTATAATTATGAGCTATATTATTGAGGGAGATTCTATAGTTGAAATCATAAAAAGTGTTCGATGATCATGGATGTTATGAAAAAAAGTTAACCCATGTTATTCGAACACGATTCAGGTTGTTTAGCAATTCACGGGAAATGCCAAAGAATTATTGGAAGGACTTGTAGGACCTTTAACAATCGTTATTTACATTTAGCAAGAATGACTGGAAATAAATTCCGAAACTGTTTTGGTTTTAGGTAATCCTGGCCCAATGTTCATAGCCTCAACCATAGAATTCATTCCAATAATTCACCTTATAATCACACAGCATTATGTCCATAGATCATGACTATAAATATTAAAGAATTTCGGTATTTTTCATGTCATTCGAAAACTATCCAAAATAAATGATCAGTGTAAAAGAAGACTGTCATTCAGTTTTCATTTCGAATCGAATGTTGTAAAATAAATATGGGCCATTTGAAATTCTCGAAATATTTCAATTTCAATTTCCACATTTCGGAGCAAAATTTTCGAAAAACCTTACGATGTATCGAAATACTGAATGTACTACATAAATGCATAGAATCTCTACTATGAGACTGCTGAGTTTGGTTTCTTTCGCATAGAAAATAATCGAGATATAGGATTTCCAAAGTGGCAATGCAGATGTAAAAATTTGTGCATAACTTGGCAACAGTGAATGGCAGATAATTTTTTCTTAGTAGGTTATACGACGAATTCGGTATTGAATCCGAATCGATAGAAAAATAAAAATATAGATAGTGCATTTGAATAAGAAAGTAGATATGCGTTTGAGATAGACGTGGCAACGCTGTCGGTTTGAAAATATTTTGGGTGAAGAGTTCCTTCATCCTCAATTCTCCTCCTAAAATTTCAGAAAAAAATATTCACTAATTCTCCAAAAACGTCTAATATGCCAACTTAAAAGAAAAATCCTGTATTGGCTGAAACCACAACTTTTACTGGGTGGCATAATACCGAGCTAAGAGCTAAGTTTCACAAGAAAATAATCAACTTCGCAAAGGAGATTACATTCCTGAAAAATGTTCTACCTTCCAAAAATCCAATTAATCGCAGTGCTGAAAAGGCTCTCACGCTTTCACAGTGACAAAACATTGTAATTTAATCTAATAAGATCAAACCTTAACGACAAGAAAATGCATCAAACCTCTCTTCGTCCGGCGTTGGCTGATTTACAACTTACAACGTTCTGATGTACTTTAACCGTACAAACATAAAGTCAAATATGCAGTTACAGTTTACGGCCGATAGACTATCGCAAATAGCCATGGGAACTTATAATTTAATGAGATCTTACACGGCCATTCAGTTCCCATATTGTTCTGCTTGTATCGAGGGTTGTAATTATCGAATTGTATGCTGGAAATTACCATTATTGGACCACTATTATTTTTAATGACTCCATCGGGTAGGTCGAGTCGTTAAATTCAATTTTGGCTTCAATTATGAGACGCACGAAGGTCCAATTAAATTTTTTTATAGGTGGTTGATTTTTTTTGGTTTCATCAGTGGAAGTCATATTGGTTTGGTTCTACTTTCGATTTTATGATGAGATGGGAGAGTGTGATAACATGCTGCAGTCAATTGCAATAAATTTTATTGTTGAATTTTATCGGCAGCAAATACCGATGTTGAGTTCCTATTTTGTTCTGAAGGACATATTCCGAAAAACGAATTTTTTCTGACAACCTCGAAGTTGGAGATGTTGACTTTCAGCTGTCCTCAGCCGTTCAGACACAAAAATGGTCTTATATTATCAGATTTGAGTTTTTTTTTCAAAGAAGTATTGATTACGTTCCTCAACTGTCGTGTTGCATTTGAATTATCATGTATTTCAACATGGACAAGCTTGTGAAATGCTGCCGATTCCACGTTAGGGGTTTTTCACAACATACAGGAGGTTACTGAATTGATGCAAAATATTTGAAGCGGCGATTTCTCACATCAGTTCACGACAAAAAATTCCACAGTCCGGAAAGGCCGAGGGAAAAGCATTGTTTTTAAGATACAGATTGGTGAAGTTTTACTTGAAAACTGACTGAAAGGAGGTTCGATACTGAGATATTTTAAACCAACAATTGTTTATGACAAATGTCTGTCCTACCGTCCTTCCTTTTTTCCGAGTGTTATGTTCAAAAAGAAAAAAATAAAACGTCTCTACTTCATAATATGTGGAAGTAACGATATATACTAGTTCAAATGTTTTATTTTCTTACATAAAAACGCTACTTCACAAGTAAAATAGAAGAAAATTTGTTACAAATTTGACGAATAATTTACCAGCAATTGTTACTTCGAAATATTTCAATGGCGTATCGTTTTTTAGTCCTTTTTCAAGTATTACACCGTGTATCTTTAAAACAATGCATTTTCTGACCTTCATTTATGAGAGTCTTCTTCATAAAATGATCTGAGGAATCACCCCCTCTATTTCTTTACATATCACAGGGTGTTATATAATAGTATGTCACAACTTAAGGGGATGAATCAACGTGTTTTGAAATTTCAAAAAATATTGTTTTTTCTTCATTGCTCCTGCAGTTTTTGAGATATTCAGTCCAAATTTGGAATGCGAACTATTTTCAACAGTCTACATCATTGCATGTTCTGAATCTTAACTGGAATCTACAGGGTGTTATCTTTTCCGGAGCCACGTCTCCTTTATTCCTCTCAAACTTCTTTGCGGTACGTCACTGATAAGCGTAAAATATTCGATATCTCCGTTTTCGAGTAAAAAATGATTGAACAATCGCATCACATAATAAGCTTAAGTAAGTCTCAGATGACGAGAGCTATCAAAATAAAAGCAAAATTTGGGCATACTATCGAGTATTTCTATCATTCCTTTTATTCAGCGAATAATACACAATCGTTAAATAATTTTTTACTCAACGGTTAGAGATACGAAAACATTACAAGAGTCAAAAAAGTTTTAGATTGAACGCTGATCAGTGGCGTACCGCAAAAAAGTTTGAGAGGGAAAAAGGAGACATGGCACCGGAAAAGAAACACCCTGTAAATTCTAGTTAAGATTCAGGACGTGCAATCATGGAGACTGTTGAAAATAGCCTTCATTCCAAGTTTGGACTGAATATCTCAAAAACTGGAGGAGTTACGAAGAAAACCAATTTTTTTCGGAAATTTCAACACTCTGTAACGAAGCGTTTACGGACCCATGTTTATATAAACTTTTTTTTCTTAAAATTACATGTAGATTCAGCCCTTAAGTTGTGACATACTATTATGTAACACCCTGTATTTTTCTCGATTGTTCTGAGAATTTTGTGGAATATCAAACAACAACAAAAGTTGTTACTTGTTGCCCAATCGAATGAATTGGTCTCAAAGATTTTCAATACAAGAATTCGATCGGTCAAACTTCCATATTTAGCTGTCTAATAACGATACAATAATTTGCAGAATTATGTGAAAATTCATGGAGAATAAAGATAATTTTTCATTTTTGTAAAATTCGTCAGCTCATAACCAGCTCAACATAATAAAAAATGCTATAATTCAAAGTAAACATATGAACTGGTAATACAATCAGTTGTACACAAATTAAACTAGAACTTGGTCACAAGAAAATGTTCTTTCTCAATTTGAAATGGTTTATTGTGTAAATAAGTATTGAAGCATTTGTCTAACAGTTCTTGAATGATTAGCATCAAATACGACTTGAGTTCAAAGTAAACTAAAATATTCTATCGAATATGTTAATCTATACGGAACAAATATTCAAGAAACATAAGAAGTCCATCTTAATGGACAACTCCCGTACCTACCAACAAATCTCCGAGTTAAGTATTCATAGAATTTTTAGTTGATCTTCTTGAACCTGGAATGCCGAACACGTTCAGAAATGCACTGGGAATCATCTTGAAATACTCTGGTGCAACAGAATAATGGTGCTAAGCTGATATTCGTGACCCTTAACCCGTTGAATTCCCGTTTGCTAGTATTCGAGGTGAAACTGTATATCCTACATTCACCAGGAACGTATTCGATATATTTTACCATGCCCAAGGGTATTAGAATCATCTGCCAGTATATATCAGAAACTGGAAATAGGAAAAATTCAAGAAAACCCTTTAGCAGGAGCTTTTGAACGATCGTTCTTTGCGAAGCAATAAGACTCCTCAAAACCTCA
Organism: Propylea japonica; assembly: GCA_013421045.1. Classification (NCBI taxonomy): domain Eukaryota; kingdom Metazoa; phylum Arthropoda; class Insecta; order Coleoptera; family Coccinellidae; genus Propylea; species Propylea japonica. The sequence goes on along the minus strand of CM024240.1, from coordinate 79,088,302 downwards.
AAATTGTATATGAGATTTGGAATTGATACGAAATATAAATGCAGAATTTCAGCACAATCGGAATTAAATTCTGATTCTTTTCAAAACATGAAATACAGGGTGTTCCTAAATTGAACGTACAAACGAAAAGGGGAGAATCCTTAAGTGAGTTTAAGAAAAAAAAGTCCCATAAACATGGGGTCGCAAACGTTTCGTTTTCGAGAGTGTTTAAGTTTGAATTTTTTTCAAGTTTTTTTCTCATAGTATCTACACTTCACAAGATATTCAACTGAAATTTGGCATAGATATTACATTTGAGAGTTCTCACCACGTGACATGGCAATTTCGATAGAAGATCTACAGGGTGGTATTTTTTCTGGAACACTGCCACCTGTTCTTCTGCAGAACTTTTTTTTGGTGAGCAACTGTTAATTTGAAAAAATGTAAAAAGAAGCTTTGTTCTTATACTAAACTTTTCGGTCTCTTGTAGTTTTGTCGTATCTACCAACGATTTCGTAAAAAAAAAATTTTGAACGATTCTCTCGAAATCCTCGTGAAAATCCAAATTATGATGGGAAGGCCACTTTGTAAGCTGTGGTGAATGAATTCAGTGTCAGTTTTTATGGAAATTTTCCTGATCTTCAGCGATGATTCATAAAGATTCGATAAACTCGCATAATCAACACATGTTTTTGATTAAAACTTTAACACCTGTATCTCGAAAACGAAACGTTTGCGACCCCATGTTTATGGGACTTTTTTTTTCTTAAACTCACTTAAGAAATCTCCCCTTTTCGTTTGTACGTTCAATTTAGGAACACCCTGTATGTAAACAATAAAAATTGAAGTCCATGATTCTGATGATGCGATCGCCTTGAAATTTCGCGTTAACTTTCAGTATAGTAGTTGTAGTTATAATAGTAAATTTCACTCGAATCGGATATTCTGTTATGGACATACATATAAGGATTCTTCTTCCAATATTTCAATTGAATTTTCTACGGTTCTGTTAACATTATGGCCACAAAATTTTGCGTGAAGATTCAGTATATCAATCTTTATTCACAGAATTTTGGATGAACATTCAGAATATCGAATCCTCGGATCGGATATCTTTTATGGAAATATGAAGTTTATTTTCTTCAATATTACAATTGAATTTTTTATGGTTCTGTTCACACTAAGGCCACAAATTTTTCGTGATCTTGATCATTTAAATTCGATGGGTTTCGTTTTTTCTGAGATATTGAAGAACAAAAATTTTTAATGACCATATTTAATGGAACACCCTGTACGATTGTGCTGGTTAACGAACTCGACCGAACTATCTGGGACCTGAACTCATCGTGAAAATTTCAAGTCTCTAGGACAATCCCTTCGAAAGTTATTATGCAAACGGACGGCCCCACGGACAGTATTGAATTTGACCACGAATTCATCATCAAGGAGTCTAACCCTATCGTTTGAGACCATTTTTAAGAAATTTTTATGGTAAAATTTTTTTAGGTTTTCATTCCCAGTCTCTGAAACAAAAACAGTTAAAAATTTTCAATTGAGATGAAATGCTCCTGCGTAAATCCTTGCTAGGATTTCTAGAAATAAAATTTAGTGTTTAAACGGAAAGCAACATAATTCAAATAACAGCCGAAAAGTCAAAAATATCCAAAAGTGATCAACATTAATGAATATTCATTCTTAGAGAAATCCATTAATGACAAATTTGAAAACGTAAGAAGGGTAGATACGTGAACTTGAATAATCGATCTTACAGAAATTCAGGAAAAATTATGAGTACCTTGAAAAATAATTATATAAAACACGCAACCTCCTCGATGAGTTTTCAATCGTAAATTTTTGAAAGTCCTCTGCGTACCCTGCCAACAATCCTTTCAAGGTGTGGCCAACATAACAGCAACTAATTTTCACCAGAATGCCATGTCGTAAGTTTGAATGGCCATAAATAATTGAAAAGAAAGAGCGTGCTAATTATATTTTGACAAATTAAACGAACGGCTATAAGCTGAATGGCTGTTTTCGTTAGCCTGAATTATTCAGCCGTTATAAAAATGTCATACTAAACAAATTTGCGGACTGATGACAACGTACAGACTACGTTTCTGAATACACAATTGACATACTCTATAATCCAGTCGAATTGTGCTTTTAGCAGGAAAGTTTTGGGGTAGTTAATTTTTTATGTTTTTTGGGGTGCTGAATCCGAATTTAAGGTTTGCTAACAAAATTTTAGACGGAACATAGAAAAAATACGAAAGAGGAATGAAAATCTCATTCTTGGTCAGTTTTTTGCATATAACTCTGACACTATCAACTTTTCCTAAAATACCTTCCCATACAAAATGAAAGTACATAAAATTTCCTACAAATTGTACTAACACAGCTTGTTTTGCGACAAACCGTTCTGGTTCAAATAATAGTTGAAAATGAGGTATTTTCTATGACTCAATAAATGAAAAAAACTTAAATTCTATGGTTCCGATGATGCGATTCTCTTGAAATTTTGCATGAACATTCAGCATATCAGTCTCGATTCATAAAAATAAATTCACTTGAATCAGATATCTTGTTATGGAAATATAAAGATTCTTCTTTTCAATATTCCAATTGAAAATATTCTATGGTTCTGATCACACTATGGTCACACAATTTTGCATAAGGCTTATAATGAGCATTTTGCATTTGGCCGCAACATTTCATTTCGATTGGTTTCGTTTTGTCTGAGATATTGAGGAACAAACATTTTGAATGGCCTTGTTTTATAAAACAAAATAAGGCAATTCAAAATGTTTGTTTCTCAATATCTCAGACAAAATTAAACCGGTCGAAATGAAATGTTGCGGCAATATGCAAGATGGTCATAATAAGTTTCATGCAAAATTGTGTGACCATAGTGTGAGCAGAACCATAGAAAATTCAATTGGAATATTGAAAAGAAGAATCTTTATATTTCCATAACAAGATATCTGATTCAAGTGAATTTTTTTTATGAATCGAGACTGATATGCTGAAAGTTCATTCAAAATTTCAAGTGAATCGCATCATCGGAACCATAGAAGTTTTTTTCATTTATTGAGTCATAGAAATACCTCATTTTCAACTATTATTTGAACCAGAACAGGTGGTCGCAGTACAAGCTGTGGTACTACAATTTGTAGGAAATTTTATGTACTTTCATTTTGTATTGAGAGGTTTTTCACGAAAAGTTGATAGTTTCCGAGTTATAAGCAAAAAAACTGCCAAAGAATGAGATTTTTTCTCTTTTTTTGTATTTTTTTCAATGTTCCCTCACGAAATTTTGTTAGCAAACCTCAGATTCGTATTCAGCACCCCAAAAAACATAAAAAATCGAAATAATCAAAACTACCCCAGAACTTTCCTGCTAGGGGTTCTTTTGAGCACAAATTGACTGGACTAATAGTGAATTGAGGAAAATACTCAGACGCTTTCCAGAAGGAAGTAATTTAGTACGGAAAGTAGGCGGGTCTGTGACTACAAAAAAACTATTTTCTGGCGTGTTGCGTATGACATTTTTTCGGCAACCGTGAAGAATTATACGATGGCAAACTACAATTACCGGCAAAATAATCTATCCTCTCAAAAAAATCTATGATGTTAATTGATAAATATGTTATTTCGAGTCCGATTCGATTTTTTTCAATTGAAGGTATGATCATCTTTAATCAATTATCAGTTTTGAATTTCAAGAAAACTCGACCTACGCCATTTTATACAGAGTGAAATGAAATCCGTTTTTACCCTAGCTTCAAAACCACCCCTGCCCTGATGTGATCTGGTTGTTCCACCGTGTGTTTATTCATTTCATCATCAAGACACATCTTCTCTTGATAATTTAATTCATTTTCAATAATATCTCAATTTTTGTTATGATACAGGTTTTTCAGAGCAACATTGAACTCCACAATTTCGCAATGGCTATGAAAGTACTTTCACAGATTTCACTTTAAATTCGAACATTATGAAAATAAACTGAAAACTACGTGAAAACATAAAACAAGTGAAGTTTTAGCGTGACATGTTGTTCCGTATGAACCGTTTTGGAGACGATTTCGTGCTAATGCTTTATAATGCCCGAACGCATCAACCGGATATGGCTGGGATTGCCAGGGAGTATTTAGTAGAGGTTGATGTCTAAGAATTCAACTGGCCTGCTCTAAGCCCAGATTTGAACCCAATTGGGCATGTTTGGATGCTTTTGGGAGGAAAATTCGATCTCGCGTACCAACTCCTGAAAATTTGCAGCAGCTCAGTAATAATGCTCTTATTGATTCGAAACCTGAATGAGGACATACCGAGACGAATTGCACCTGTTATCCGCGTCTGGGCGGAAAACACATTATGTTTTTGACTAAGTTGTCAGTTTATTTTCATTAGCTCAGAATTGTGGGTTGAATTTGTTGAAGTACTGTTGTAGCTTAGCGAAATATAAGGTTTTACTGAGTACCCTGTATCTTCATCAAAAATTGAATGATTGTTATGAATGAAGAATTAAATTGTCAAGAGAAGATGTGTTTGAAAGACCGAATAAGAAATCACACACATTCTGAAATATGTGGAGACAGATGAAAAGCCATAAATAGCATCAATAATTTATGGCATTGGTATATACGCACTCGGCGTCAACAACTGAACCCCCCACCCTATGTCAACCTTCCATAACCTATCGAATTATTCAATAAAAATTGGTGCAATACACTGGGATTTAGGAATAACTTATATTATATGTTACATAGTCACAAATTTGTCATTTCCACTTTTCACCTTAACTCGCATATCTGTTCAGATGTTTTCCGTGCTTCCGGTGCTTCTGCTTACTTCTCGTCTGATCCTCCTGTCCAGTTTCTTCTTGTACCTTCCGTGGCAGATGTAGATTATTATGGCAATAAGTAATCCGATTACAATATTTCCAGAAATTCATGGGTGGAAAATGAGTTCTGACCTGATGCTTTTGTGCTAGCTCCACCGCTTATGCCGGACTGAGTCATTATGACTTCTTCTTGTTTGGACTGACTTTTCCCATTATTTTTTTTTGTTAATTGATACTTCAATACTTGAAATCAGGATCTTCGAAGGCAGGATCGCCATGTAATGTTGGTCGAGGTATTTCGGAGAATAAAATACTTGTACAGTTCTTACATCATATATTTCGTAGCCTTCTGTACAATCACACTTAATCGAAGAATAGCTGGTAATTGAATGAATGAAATATATTCTAAAACTTATGGAAAACTAACTAGTCCATATTGCTTACTTTGGTCGGGTCGCGTCGTTAGTGAAAATACTGAGTCTGAACTATTGAATTACGAACGGAAGTTCAATGAATTTAACAATTTGGAAATGATTGAATTTCTACGAAATAAGACTTGATTCATCCATTACAATTCTATTTGTTGTTGAGAAATAGATCAAAGCTGTTGAACTGCAGTTTGTGTTCTCATGTCAACAATATCAACATCTCCACATTCATTCTTACATTTCCACTACTTGTCACAATCCCAGATGAAGATTTTCTCCCAATAAGACCCGCCGTCACAAAAACGACAAATCCGGCTTTTTCTCGGTAATGCCAACAGAGCGGACATAATCCTCATCTCCGACAGGACAACAAATTCCGGCAAATAAAACAGTTGATGTCCGTTTCTCTTGGCTGGCAAGCTCCCCATGATGGCGGAGAAAACATGAATCGCGTGACTTCCTAAATTGCATTTTTATTATCAAAACTTCGCTGGTTACAGGGGACTTGTTGAATGGCATTCGCAATTCGCAATTATGTGTTTTTCTTGTAAGGACATTAGCGGTGTTGATGACGTCGATTAGCGTATCTCATCAAGTTCATGGTTCTCGATTAAACTTGATTTGTTGATATGGTAACGAAGAGCTTTAGGAAAGGGTTTTTCAATTGATTTCATGGTAGGTGAATATGTTAGGATTGAGAAACACTGAATAATGAAACCCGAAAGTCAGAGCTTTCTCCATGTCAGAATGAATTATGAATGAAGAAAAATGATGAGTCTTCTAGAAATGCTAACTACCACTAAAGCTGTGTTACATTGATATAATGTAAATGAATTGTTCATTTCCGAGTACCTCATTTTGACGGGTCTGTTTCATGTTCTATTGGGTCGATTATATTGAGATACTTTACAAGCTGCTACTGAGCGAATTTAGTAGCGAGTGAATTAGCTTTTGATGATGACACGAAACTGTTCTACTCGCTTATGTTTTGTATCGTTGTTGAGGATCTGAGATAAATGTCAAATACGTTTTCAAATTTAAGAACCAGGAACCACCGAGTAGATGAGAACTCACAGATGTTTAGTTGCAACTGTGATTACACACGGCTTGTTCACATGCCAATAAAGCCAAAATGCCAGCGATTTAGCGGTTAAAGTAGCCCAGCTTTCAACTTTAGTCGCAGCTTTTTTACAATCAGATTGTTGGCTTGTGAACACGATTACACTGAGCGAAATTACAATCAACTAATATTTGCTCAGTAGCAGCTTGTAAAGTATCTCAATGTAATCGACCCACATCGGAGTATTGGTTATTGTAATATATATATACATTCTTTTGATTTGAGAGCTAATAAAATACAATACATGAAACAAAAAGTCCCTAGCTGAGGTTGGTGCAAAACGGGGTACCATACTATTCTGTCGTATGATACCAGAGCACAGGGAAAAACCTCAGTAGAAAAAACCCTGCCTCGCCGTTTTTACAAATTGAAACTTAAAACTATTTGAATAAATTCCTTCAATATTTAGATACAAAATACGTTATTCTTGCTCTTGGGCCAGGAGGGTGTTTTAAACCAGGTCTGGCGTTCCAAGTGCTACAGGACCCTTCTGAGGGGTAATCATCTCCCATAGATTTAAATAGTGGTATTTCATCCTAAATATCGAATTTAATTTGGGAATAATGATAAAAAACGTGTGACAAACTTTATCATATATAATATAGTTAATTTGAAATAATGTGCACATTAATCCATTCGGATCATGACCATTTTTTCCTTTTATGTACTTCTGAAGGGTCCAAGAGAGCTTAGGAGTGATCAATATAATAATAATGTAATATGTATATACTTATTTCAACATTTTCTTCGTGTTGATCCAGTAGGAAAACTAACCTCTTTTATCCTTGAATACATTACTGTCCATCAATATTTTAAAATCGCAAAATATCAATGCAGATAACAATTTTTTATACAGTAATGTATCGACGCTCCTCGTGTACAATTCATAGTCTTTTATTATATCCACTTGCCACAGAAAAAACACGAATATCAGTGTTGCCAATCGTAGTACTGTTTAATGTGACTCCACATCGTAGGCGTTTTATTCGTGGCATCCTTCACTCACCTCCTTCGGTACCACAAAAGGCTGGTCTTTGGGCAAAAAATAGCAACTAATCCGATACTCATCGACGAGCATCGAGGAAATTCAAGTGCTGTCGCACAGTTTTGTAATCGAGTCTAAATAGCCTCTTGCAACTATCGTTTTTTCTTCATTTTTATCCAGTGGAAGAACTAAACCACTATTTTCCGTGAAGAAATTACTGTACTTTAATGTTTCAAAATTGAAAAAATAATAACGCAAATAAAAAACTTTTAACCAGCTAAGACAAGTACCAATACCCATCTTGTACAATCCCTAGTAGTCCATTATAACATTCAACTTGCTTCTCATCAAAGAAAAACATGAAGATCAGTGTTGCCAATCGTAATACTGCGACTGCACATCGCATGTGTTCCCTTCACTCATCTCCTTTCGGTACCACATTAGGCTGGCCGTTTCGCAAAAAATCAGCCACTATCCGATACTGATGAAAAAATTCAAGCTATTGTGGTATAGATTCACAATCGAGGCTTAAGAGCTTCTTGCATCGAGTATCAACTATCTCTTTTCCTTCATTTGATCCACTACGAAAACTAAACCACTATCATTCATGAATATATTACGGTCCATCAATGTCTTAAGATTGAAAGAATAATAACTCAAGTAAACAATTATCTACCACCGATGTATCAATGCTCATCATGTGCAATGCGTAATCTATTATTATATCCAACCTGCTTCTCGCCACATAAAAACACGAAGATCAGTGTGGCCAATCGTATTACTGTATAATGTGACTGAACATCGTAGGCGTTCTATTGGTGGCACCCTTCACTCACCTCCTTTTGGTACCACAACAAGCTGGTCTTTGGGCAAAAAAGCAGACACTAATCAGATACTGATCGAAGAACATAGAAAAAAATCACGCCGCCGTACCATAGATTCGCAATCGCGGCTTAAGAGCCTCTTGCACCGAATATCAACTATCTCTTTTTCTTCATTTTGATCCAGTAAGAAAACTAAACCACTATTATTCATGAATACATTACTGTCCATCAATGTCTAAAAATTGAAAAAATAATAACGCAAATAAACAATTATTCAGGTACCAATGCTCATCATGTACAACTTGTAGTCTATTATTATATCAACCTGCCCCTCGCCATAGAAAAACACGAAGATCAGTGTTGCCAATGGTAATACCGTATAATGCACATCGAAGGCGTTCTATTTGTGTCATCCTTTCGGTACCACAACATGCTGGGCATTGAGCAAAAAAGCAGCCAAGAATTCGATACTGATCGACGAACATAGAAAAAAACGCCACCATGGCATAGATTCACAAACAGGACTTAGGCATGGACTTATAGTACTAACTGGACGTCGAACCTCTTTCTGTGAACGTAGTAACAAGTGAGGCAAGGGCCGCCATTTGCAGTTTGGGATGAAACTCGAATATTTTGACGTTTTATGCCATCTGTGCTCGAATGTTTTTCGTTGAAAAATGACACCTCTCAAGTCCAACCCAAACTGCAAATGGCCGCCGTTTGCCTCAAAATTTTCGACAGGTTCACCATCTAGTTAGTATAAATCTATGGACTTAGAATCCTCTTGTATCGAATGTAAGCCTTCATTTTCTCTTCATTTTGAAAACTAAACCACTATTATCTATGAATACATTATTGTCCATCAATGTCTCAAAATTGAAATAACAATAACGCAAATAAACAACCATTAACCAGCTAAGTATCAATGCCTATCTTGTACAATTCGTAGTCTATTATTATATTTCTTCCTCTCCTCTCCACAGAAAAACACGAAGATCAGAGTTGCCAATCGTAATACCGTATAATGTGACTGCACATCGTAGGCGTTCACCCTTCACTCACCTCCTTTCGGTACCACAACAAGCTGGTCGTTGGGCAAAAAGCAGCCACTAATCCGATCTGATCGACGAACATAGAAAAAAATCACGCCGCCTTGGCATAGATTCACAATCGGGCTTAAGAGCCTCTTGCATCGAGTGCGTTCGACACAACAGACGACACTACAGACAAGCTGCTCGATGTTCGATCACAGATAAGGCTCCCGCCTCTCGAATTAGACACAGATAATGGCGGGTATAAATCAATTTGAGGCCTGACTCTGCAATAAAAGAGCAGCTCGCCGTTTCCTCCTCACATAGAATTATGTAAAATCATGCTTTGACCGATAGTAAATAACGAGCTTCGGTGGCGGATCGCGGATAAGATCGAGTGGGTAGGCCTGGAACACAGAATGAGATGTTTGTTCGCACATGATGGTGTCGTGATCTGAGGAGACAGTGTGGCCAACATCGGGGGATCAAAGTACCTCGTTTTACAACATCCGCCATTGTTCTTTCCACGCCTTTCACATTGAATTTTCATGCTGCATGTAGGTATATTGTTGATTCGTAGGCCTTAGCAATAATGTGTTTATAGTTAAATGAGGAAAAAAAGTTTTCATGTGATAGTTAACTTCATTAAAGAATTGAATTCTTCATCAAAGCCAGATCGAAGGGTTTCGGTGAAGTAAATATTCATCATGTCAGATCATATTGCGACATGTATCAATCGGCAAGGCCTGGTGGACAGTCCCCAAAAAATTATTTCAAAATTTAGCGAACTTCAACTTTTTCTGACTGCAAATTCTTGTTTATGAAAAAGATACCAAAAATACTCAGTAGTAACCCCACCACCATATTATGTACACTGATGTGTTGACGCTAACTAGAATCTACTACTGCATATACAGGGTGTCTCATCATAAATGGACAAACATATACAGGGTGTCCGGGAATAACTGTACATACTCTTACCAGAGATAGAGTTGCACTAGCTGACTACTGATTGACTATAAAAATTAATTTCTTTCTGGATTTCCCTAGAAAACTACAGGGTGTTTTTCCAACTTCATGGAAATACTCCGACCATCATAAAATCCAAACTTATTGACGGATATTATTGAAACTTGGGGGGTTATTGGCACATGCTAGGTCGAGTCAGAAATACATCAATTATTTCATTATTCCAGGGCCGGACTCATAAATCTTCATTTAAAGTATTCAGGTTGAAAAAAACACTTTGTATTTTGAATTACGCATAATTGATTCGCTTTTTAGAAAGAATCTAAATTATGCTTCAATTTGTGGTATCGTTTGAAGTTGTCACATCAACAATTATTTTTTTTATGAATTTTTGAATTTGAAATAAGTTCGAAAAATTGAATTTATTTACCTGAACAGGACTAAGTCACCTGTGGAGGGTCGAAAATAAATGATAAATTTTCTTTAAAAAGTCACTGAAAGTGACGAAGACTATAATAATTTGTTGATATACTCACGCGGATCTCATTGCGATGAAGTGAATGAAGGATTTGCGAAAAAAATTTGGCGAGATGTAAAGGTTATACATACAACACAATACAAGCATATTTCAAAATTATTCGTATGTACACCGGGTGTTCGACAACAAAGATATAGAACAAAGTGACACTTCTTCCAATGAACAACCGGTATACATACGAATAATTTTGAATATGCTTATGTATATCCTATACATGTCGCCAATAATTTTTTTTCGCAATATACCTTCATTCACTTCATCGCAATGACTTCCGCGTCTAGGGTGACCACCCATTATATCAACAAATTATTATAGTCTTCTTCCACACCTTCAGTGACTTTTTTGAAGAAAATTTATTATTTATTTTCGACCTCTACAAGGTGACTAAGTCCTGTTAAGGTAAATAAATTCATTTTTCGAACTTTTTTCAACTTCAAAATTCATAAAAAAAATATTGTTGATGTGACAACTTTAAACGAAACCACAAATTGAAGCATAATTTAGATTCTTTCTAAAACGCGAATCAATTATGCGTAATTCAAAATACAAAGTGTTTTTTCCACCTGAACACTTTAAATGAAGATTAATGGGTCCGGCCCTGGAATAATGAAATAACTGATGTATTCTAAGTCGACCTTGGCATGTGCCAATAACCCCCAAGTTTCAATAATATCCGTCAATAAGTTTGGATTTTTAATAATGGTCTAAGTTTTTCCCTTGAAGTTGGAAAAACACCCTGTAGTTTTCTAGGGAATCCAGAAATTAATTTTTTTGTAGTCAATCTGTAGTCAGCTAGTGCAACTCTATCTCTGGTAAGAGTATGTACAGTTATTCCCCGGACACCCTGTATATTCGTCTAAAGCAGTG
>CM024240.1:78911269-79076618 GCA_013421045.1 Propylea japonica | reverse complement strand
TGTTCTGGCTCGTTTGAACTTCGTGGTACCTCTGATTCATGTATATGTGGATGACATTTTCATGGTTATTCCTGGTGATAGCCTGCAACTGGTGCTTGATATTTTCAATAGTTATCATGCTGACTTGAAATTTACTTGTGAACTTGAAGTTGACGGTCGTTTACCATTTTTGGATGTTCTTTTGATGAGACGTGGTGGTTCCTTGATGACTGATTTATATAAGAAACCTATCGCTTCTAACAGGTTACTGCATTTTAGTTCGGCACATGAAAGATTTCAGAAGGTCGCCATTGTTAAGTCTATCAAGCACAAGATTTTGTCATTGAGTCATGAATCGTTTCATAGTAAGAATTTTGTTGAGCAGCGTAGGATTTTGGTTGATAATGGATACCCCAAATCTTTAGTCAATCTCATTTTCCATTCCTCCGGTGGTTTGTCGTCTGATGTTGTGGTGTCTGGTGGGGAGTCTGATTTGGTGACGGAGAGAAAGTGTTTTGGTCTTGTGTATGTACCTGGGTTGACGGGTGAATTGGTGAGGGTGATGAAGTCAAATGAGAATAGGATATACAGTTATTATAGAAAAACAGTTAGAATTTTTATAGTAGGTTGAAAGATCGTGATGAATTGGAAAAAACTTCTAATGTTGTTTATAGGGTGGATTGTCGGGATTGCAATGGTTGTTATATTGGTCAGACAAAGCAGTACTTGAAAACCAGAATGAGTCAACATAGTAGGGACTGTCGTAATTTATCGCAGGCTACTGCACTTTCTACACACGCGGTTGACAATGATCATTCGTTCGATTTCGATAATGTTAAGGTGTTGTGTACAGAGCAAAATTTGTCTAAAAGATTAATAATGAAATGATTTTTATTAGACGCACACCTAACACAGTAAATTTTAGAACAGATGTAGATACGTTGAGCGCTGTATATTGCAATTTGATCAAAGAAGTCGGACTAAGACAGTGAACATATGTGTACCTGTCTTTCATTGTTGTTTGCCGCTTTGATTTCAAATGTTGTTATTTTATGTCACTATGTAATTTGCGTTAGAACCCTATTTTCCCTGTAGATTATGTATTCCTATATTTTATCATGTTTATAGTTTTTATTCTGATGTGGTGAGTTCTCTTTTCTTGTAATATTTTAGATTTACAATAATTCTATATTTTATTGTAATTTTTTATATGGTGTGAGTCTTTGAATATGTCCTTATTGTTCATTTTAATTTGGACTTCTTATAGATATTTATTTTTTATCTTTATGACGTATATGTATTCAACATTGTTATATTTTATATTTTTTGTTATTTTTTGACGTTTGTATTCCTTTTGATTCTCTCTGAGTGCTCGACTGATTGTATTTTATATATTTTTGTAGCCTGAAGAAGGAAATAAAATTTCCGAAACGTCGCTGAAAGAATAATAAGTTTTTGTTCTGGTTCCTTGTGCCGATAAAACTACTGAATTATAGTGACATTAGTTCATATTTGACCCAGAGATGGCGCTCATACACTGTAGTCGTGTCGTTTCCGATCTTTATATACTATATAATCTTTGGTGACATATGATCGCGAAATTCAAATCTTGAGCTCTCATTGAAACACCCTCCATAAATAGTGGCGCCACTCGAGAAAGCTATCGTCGCCTAAGCCCTACGACGATGTTCCTTTTATGAACAAACATCCCAATTCGAGTTCGAGCCTATTATCCGAGTAGGCAGCGACAAACACATCCATCACTTTCCTGTAAGTGATGACGTCATATTCGCACGAGCCTCATATAAATCACATCCGCATTATGTTATGGCAATTTTGCCATCCAGTATTCGCAAGTCAACCGCTATAATAATCTTGAATTATAATGCGGCAAATCGTATGGTTGGCTGCAATTCAACATGCAGCAAAGGTAGAAGACAGTAGGTGAAGAGGAAGATTATCTCTGTAACAATGACATTCGGTGTTTTACCCGACAAAATACACAGGGATAAATGGAGAAATTGAGCGTATTATATCAGTGGCGGCTCGTGTGTAAAGGTTGTGGCTTATGCCTATAGGATCTGAGGCCCATGCCTAAGATCATTTTAAGACCGAATGTTCCATAAATGTGGGTCCGAAAATGCATTGTTTCCAAGATAGTTGAAGTTTGAATGGTAACTGACTGGAAAAAGTATAGTACGCTAAGAGAAAATTTTGAACTTTAATTACAATAATTATACACTGATCAACAATTGCTAGGGATCACTTATGAACTTCTCCTCATTCGTATTTTTTTCAAGTTATCTCGTGAATATCTGTACATTATATGTTCTCTAAGGAAAAAGTAAGATGTTTTGAGTTGATTATATCAAAGTCTTCCTTACTTCATCGGCTCTTGTTCAAAAAATTGATTATTATCGACTGTTACAAGTGGAGTGAAAAGCAATGTGGTATTGTTATTAAATCTGTTTTTTCTCTCGTTCAAACACATAAGGTGACAATAATTGAAGAAATGAGAACAATATCAGCTTATCAGTCATGCCGAGAAGACGTTTGGCTCCTGTGCAACTTGACCAAATCATACGGTGGATACAGGAAGGTTTGTCCCAGCGAGAAGTGTCCCGGCGGTTGAATGTTTCGCAAAGTGTCGTGAGTCGGGCTTGGAATAGGTTCATCCAAAACGACTCAGTAGCTTATGTTCATGGGGGAGGTCGGCAGCGCAGTACAACAGCTGCCCAAGGTCGTCTTTTGATCCTCAATGCTAGGAGAAATCCCACTTACCCGGCGTCGCGGCTCAATAGATCAATGAGAGTTGCAACAGGAGTTCTAATTTCGAAGCAGACTGTAAGACGACGACTACATGTTCGTAGTTTGAGAGCACGTAGGAGGGTACAACATCCCCGTTTGAATAGGGAATACCGGGTTCATTGACGGCAATGGACTGAGGAGCACCGCAATTGGAGACTTGAAGATTGGAACCGATGTTTATTTACGGATGAGTCTAGATTTCGTTTGGTCAACTCCGATGGACGTATTCTTGCTTGGAGGGAGGCGGAGGTTCTATATGTGTATGGGAAGGCATTTGTTTGAACAAACGCACAGAGTTGGTTGTTCTGCAGAACACCACCATGACCAGCCAGAGATATCACGATATGATTATTGAACCCATAATTGTTCCGTTTGCGGCTGCCGTGGGCGAGAATTTCATTTTAATTGACGATAATGCCCATCCACACCGTAGTCGTCTGGTTAATGAAGCGCTAGAAACTCATGCTATTGATAGGATGGACTGGCCAGCTCGCTCTCCAGACATAAATTGCATCGAACATGTCTGGTCTGAGATGTCTAGACAATTGTCAACCTTAGAACAACCGATTAATAACCTGGAAGACCTTTCTAACGCTTTACGGGATATTTGGACGAATTTGCCCCAAAATTTTATTAATAGTTTGATCGAAAGTATGCCTCGTAGGTAGAATGCTTGAGACGAGCTCGTGGGGGACCAACTAGTACTAGCTTAACCGAAACTTCAGCCTTCTTGTGGTTTCATCATAAAATTTTTATGTTATTCAAACACATAATTTTGATTGTTCCTAATAAAGTCTTTTTTTTCTCTCCAACTTTCCATTTTTTCATTCTTTTCTCAAGTGAACCATATTATACTGAAATTACTCTGATATCTGACTTAATTTATAATCTTGGAGCGAATATTTCAGGAATAAATTTAGAAATAGTAAGTGATCCCTATCAATTGTTGAGCAGTGTATACAGGGTCTTTCACGAGGAACCTCACCCATATTATACGGGAAACTACTGAACGTATTCTCATGAATTCAGCACTTATAAGTATTTCACGATGCTGATGAAATCTAAAATATTTTCAAGGCATGAGCACCTCCGGTTTTTCCGGAAATGACGTCAACTTCCGTTTTTCAAATAAGAACACCATTTTTTATTGCAGAAATAGATTCCTTAGAAAATTTCCAGTTATTTTGATGTAACATTTTTCAGTTTTGGTTGGAAAATTCTCTCTGAGCGGGAAAATTCGAAAAAAAAATCGAAAATAGAGCTTCGCTGAAACAAGAATAACTTCGAGGTTTTTGGATGGAAAATTTTCATTTTTGGGATTTTTCAAGATCGCGATTCATGATACAGGGGGTGAAAAAATTGCTTTCAAAGTTAGGGATGACAAAATCGTGAAAAATCTATTTTTTCAATTAGAACCCCATTTTTTATGGCAGATATTGCATCTACGTTAAAACATAATGCATGTATGCATCACACCCTTGCCATAAAATGGATATTTTCTGAGTTATTCACAAAAAACTGTTTTTTCGTCTTGAATTTTCAGCTATTTCTTCTCCCTTCACGCCAAAAAGATGAAATTTTCAGGAACCAACTTCAGATCCTCCATATTGAGATATCTCATTCTGTCGGAAGCGAAAACAGGAAAACCTTCATTCCGTTTTTTTCCATTTCCCTTATCGTTTTCCGAGAGCCAATAAAGCGTCCATAAATTCGCATAAAATGACTGACCGTATATTGATAAACCTGATCGGAAACTATATCCGATATCCGGCCAATACGCTATCGTTATTTATTCAAATATCGCCGTCCCAATGTTGCGGAACCCAAAGCGAACAATAATATTGTGGTTATATAAAAGCCACCTGTTGACCTGTTGCATGTGAATCACCCGTTATGAAATTTGTATGGGATGTGGGTTTTATATTATTTAATATGAGGTTTAGGTGATATGTCTGGGGGCATTATGAAAAGAAGTTGCATTCTGAAAAAGCTCTCGTGTGGATGCTAATACAGTAGAGACTCGATAATTCGGAGAACGATAATCCGGATATTTACTAGTCCGGATTGCCGCGTCAAGATTGTATTATGTCCTTATAATCCGGATTGCAAGACTCAATAATCCGAATTTCCTATCGTTGCATACGTGGTTTACGGTTCTAACTTGTCGTAACTCAATTTCTATGACGACGATCGGGCGTTCTTTTGGTATAAGGTAATTCCGGGTTAGATGCCCCACCGGTACAGATGCCCCGATCAGCATAAATTCGGACCTAATCGTTAGTTGACGCCACGTGCATGGTCGTTGTTTACTTGTTCTTCGTTTTGCGAAAGTCATAGGAAATAATACCACAAAATCTTTTTAATCCCGAAATATTCAAGAAAAACAGGAAACTGTTGGTGACTTGCTCCTATGATCTAATTTAGGTGTGAACATATCACAGTGGAAAATTTTTATCTTTCAACGTTTAATGCAACACTATTGCATTTTCGTATGAAAGGGTCCATTGGTTCATTTTAGGTTAGAAAATAGTAGAGGAATTCTTCATGGGTCAATTTTGATATACTGGGGCATCTCTCCCGTAAAAAAAGGATAGATGGCCTGAAATAATACGGGATAGATGCCCTAGATTCATTTGTATATTTTGCAAATGTTGATGATATATCTGATAAGTCTCGCCCTTGCTGTTTTATTGAGGGAATATTTCTTAATGAATGAATAGTAAAATTTCGGATAATATGTCCCAACTTAAAAACTCAGATGAAGTCAGCGCCGAACTGGTTCCTTGTACGAAAAGGTACAATGGTACTCCACCCAAAAAAAAACTCCTTCAAAATAGCTGAAAGTTATAAGCCTGGTACAAGTTCTCCTAAAATCGATCAGGAAATGAAACTTTGACAAAGCGAAACCCAAAATTAAAAAAATATAGAAGAACATTTTTCGTTCTCGGAAGATGGAATCCCATTCATATAAACAGGTACCTAAAAGTTCACCATCTACAAGTTGTGCTAAAGGATCAGAAAAAAATTGATATCACAACGAACAAGGCAGATAGGTCAAAATGTTTGGGTTGTGACTAGTGCTTCCACGAGACGTTTACAATGGTTATAACTGTGTCACTTGTGGACGTGAAAAATTAAGGGCCGTAAATCTTGACCGCCGTAAAAAAATATTCTCATGATCTGAGGTTTGGCTAATCCTTCTTCTTAAGATTAAGATAAAAAACTAATGAAAGTTTCTGCACTTCTTTTATAAGCGCTTTCCTTGAGTGGGGCGGCTCACCCAAACTACAGGGGCAACTCTCCTTACTCTCGGGAGAGATGGCCAAAAAAGTTGTTTTTATTTTTACCTTTTTTTAGAAGGAACATAAGAATTTTAAGTTTTTGAACAAACAATATTGTGTCTAAATAGATATCTCATGTTTTCAGCATCTGTTTTATAATTTTAAATTATAATTGCATTTTTAATCACAGTTTTTCGTTAGGTTGGGCATCTAACCCGATTTACCTTATAATAGTGCACAATGGTATAAGACAAAAAAAGTCAGACAAAAATAATTAATTAGTGAAATGGAATGGAATGTTTCTACCTCCAACCATACAGCTTTGATACAGCATATGGATCATAATAATAATAATATTAAATTAACAAAACTGAAATACCGAAATGGCCTTTTAGCACATATTTTTTGGATCCTCGAAGACGGGGATAATGTTAGCAAATGCATTTAGAGCATAGATCAATTCGATGCAGTCTGTTCATTCCATAACTCATGGCAATTACTGATATTCACCTTCTGAAAGATACAGGAGAAAGCTATTGTTCAGCATTCTTTTTCCCTTACAGTAGAAAACGTAAAATGTCTAATTATTCCAAATAATATATTTGTTTTATGGTTTCGATAATAAAGCCTATATTTATTTCAACCGTTTTTTTAAATTGCATCTTTACTACATTTTAAGACGCGGTATTCCGGATTCCTCATCAATCCGGATCATCCCTTGCATTAATTGATCCGGATTATCGAGTCTCTACTGTAATGGACTATCACAAATATTATCGGTGTATTTTTTCCCGTTCATGCCATACTTTCATCATTTTTATCGAAATTATGAGAATATAGTGTTCAGTGGTGTGATTCATGAAACGAATTATCACCAAAAGATACAAAATCAAGAATAAGGATAGTGGAACTTCCCCATAGCGAACTTCGTTCAAGACATTGCACCTTGAATCCAAATTCCATGTTGAAAACACCTCTCTATGACGAAATATTCCAAGAACAAGAACATCATTCTTTGAATGGGTTGTTACGTGTTCAAAATTTAGACGATATTTTCCAACATTTGCAGGTTATTTATTGTTGTTATTTCGAACTCCGTGCATTAGCGTTACAGGTGTCAGTTATGGATCATAGATTTGTTACGATGTTTGCAGGTTATGTTATTGTTGTGATTTCGAACTCCGTGCATTAGCGCTACAGGTGTCAGCTATCGATCATAGATTTTCAAACTAGAAAAATTGACAGGCCGGGTAATCTGTGAATGGAGCATTTTTTTGGTTAAGGCAGATGGTGATCATTTTCGATTTCTCGAATTTTCGACTTGAAGTCATCCATTGTGGGATTTATTTCGTGAATCGAATCTTGTGCATTATTGCTAATCCAAGCTCATTTTCGTTTCGAAGAAACAGGTATTTTTCGTATTTTTCTCGAAAGAGAATGATTTTGGATATTCTGCTGTTCTGACTGCACGATGAGAATCTGGAATTTCCGTCGATCAGGTATGTTTCGCAATGTACATTTTCTGCAATGCTTTTCACCAATTCAATGTTCCCTTTTTGACAGTTATTGCCGTATATCGAGCTGATTTTTGGTGAAACCACTGGAAAAATATCTCATTGAGTGCCCCGAACAACTGGGTATGTATTGAACAGTCTCTAGTGCCCTTTTGTGTTCAAGATTGGTCAAATAATTTCTCTTTTGCGTTACACTATTCCCATGAAATTCTGACAGCGGCAAATACCTACCTCTAAAAGTTTGGCATGTTTGTGAAGTTCGCTGCTGAGATGATCGCACACACTAGTGAAAAACGGCTTTACTTTACAATAACCCTTACAAAACTAAGGTCCAGGGTGACTGTAGTAGCTACTTATAAAATTAATTTTTTGATACGTGTTTCGGAAGTTAGGTATTTTGAAAATGGTGCATCTATCCAACTGGGGCATCTATCCCGGTTTTACCCTAAAGCTTGACAGTTGTCTTCTCAAGAATGAGGAAAACTAATCATCAAGTCAAGGCGAGCTTTCATACACCAGCGCAAAAAATATAGGTACATACGTTACAGGATGTCCAGATTGTCAAGGAAAAAAGGATCATGCATAGTACCACGCGATAGAGCGACAAAATATGAAAAAAGGTCCCATGAACATATGTCCGAAACTGCTTCCTTTGAGAAATACAGAGTGTTGAATCACCCGTTATGAAATTTGTATGGGATGTGGGTTTTATATTATTTAATTCTAGCGACCCGCCCCGGCTTCGCACGGTACGACATCACATTAGAAACCTCAAAAATAACAGTACTTTTCCACTATTTAATGGATGTTATGATACATATAAACCTTCCTCTTGAATCACTCTATCTAAGTATTAAAAAAAACGCATCAAAATCCGTTGCGTAGTTTCAAAGATTTAAGCATAAGTACAAAGGAACATAGGGACAGAGAAAGCGACTTTGTTTTATACTATGTAGTGATGAGGTTGTAGTTTATGTTATATGTCTAATGTCTATGGGCATTATGAAGAGAAGGTGATGGAATTCTGGGGATATGCTGCTTCGAAAAACTATACCAACTGCTTCGCAAAATTGCCAACTTTGATCAACATTAGGCCGGTCTCTGTACCAACTCCATTGAAACTTAAATTGTTTTCAAATTTTATCAACTATTCTGACAATATTTATCACTGTTTGGAGAATTTTCCAACTCTGATCAATATTGGGAACGCCCCTAGATCAACTCCATTGACATTTGCCCATCTGTTTCCATAATTTTTCCAACTGCTTCGAAGTTTTGTCAACTCTGCTTCGAAAATCTTCCAACTGCTTTGAAAAATCGCCAATTCTGATCAACCTGTTTCAACTCCATTGAAGATTTTCCAACGATTTTAAAATTTGTCCAACTGCTTCGACAATTCTTCCAACAGTTTCGTAAATTTAAATTGCTCTGGGGGTGATGGCCAAGTTTCTCCTCAAGATTTAATGGTTTTCGATCCTGTTTAGCAGAATTTTTTAGTGAATACTTTTTCGCAAGGCATGAGGATCACCTTAATTTGAAAAACATATTATTGAATATTCAGAGACAAGTAGTTTTCACGAAAATAATTATTTTCGATGATAACGAAGCAGAAATTTTAAAAATTTTTTCACTAGACGCATTTTGCTGCAAATGACGTGTGGTTTATCCCGCATGCTGCACCCTGTATATTGAAAAACAATAAAGCGATTTCGACGATTCTGATTCCTGAATATAAAGGCAACTCTTGATTATTGAGAGAGACAACGGTATATTCCTTCATCGGCGCCAGAACGTTTCAGAATAATATTGCGAAAAAGTTGAATAATCGCACAAAAAATTCCTTTAATTATGCATCTGCTGATGTAATAAAAAGTAATCTTGAATAACGCTGAAAATTGAAATGAGAAGTGATACATAAAGTCGGGCGGCCATTGCGTTTTCTCGAATTGAAGTGGAAGGAAGGGGAACCGCTCCTCCTACTCTGCCTCCCTCTCCCGCTTGTCGAGTAGCTTGCTTGATCAACGACCGAAACCGATATCGTTAATAAACGACTACCAGTCCTCGTGCGATGTTGCCACTTCTACTAACTTTACGCGTTTGAAACTGATGTTGCTCTTGTTATAAAGTATGATCTGATGATGACATGACATCATCAAATCATGACATTTTTTGTTTAATTATGTGTGTTCATTATACAACTTCTCATCAGTATCAATTTTATTTTGACTCTGAAGGAGTATGAGATTTGTAATTTTTTAACACCAGATAGAGTAAATCTCTTCTACAATGGTCTGTTCAACATCAATAATTATTGAAGATCTACACGAAATTGAGTGTTGAACTTTTTGAGTGGTTATTTTCGCACCGATAATTGTTATACGATAAGTACTTTTATACCACAATAAAAAAATGGAGACTAAAAATAAAATGTATTCGAACAGATGAACAGAAATAACAATTCAAATATCTAAGAAATTGAAATGGAAGTAAATAAATTAATAGTTGAATTAATTATATGTAATATTATTGATTGACATATGGTTTAAACTAAATATATTTATCATTGAAAGATTTACTTACATCAATTAAATATTCCTTGGAAGAATAAAAAACGTCTAACGGATATAAAACATAAAAAGATCGGAAAATATACGCAATTGTATGCAGTCTCTTAAGTATACTCTAACATATACACTTATTGATACTACTGAAAAATCTCACGCCAAATATCTAATGATGCCATTTTCAGGATGATAACCTGAGGAAATTGTACTTGACCCATTATTACATCGGTATATAGGTACAGGGTGCGGCATCTTAACTTCCTTTTTTTAAAACTTAATAAAACGCATTGTATGAATCAGAATATTTTTATTCATTTTTTATAATATATAGGCACATACATAAAGTTTTGTTTTACCCAGTTTTGAAGATAAAATCATGTAGGTGACGTCCCCCATTCTCCATACACTGAGTAAACCGATTTCTGGCGTTTGTCATGACTCTAGCCAGTATAGCAGGCGTTATGTTGGCAATTTCTTCCTGGATGTTGTTCTTCAAATCTTGTAGGGTCCTTGGAAGGTTCACATAAACACGAGATTTCAGAAAACCCCAAAAAAGTCACAAGGGGTCAAATCGGGAGAGCAGGTCGGCCACTCCAAATCACCCCTAACTGAGATAAGGCGCTCTGGGAAACACCTAAAGTCACAGTGTGGTGTGCAATTTCCTCAAGTGGAAATCTCGTGTTTATGTGAATCGTCCAAGAACCCTACAAGATTTGAAGAACAACATCCAGGAAGAAATTGCCAACATAACGCCTGCTATACTGGCTGGAGTCATGACAAACGCCAGAAATCGGTTAACTCAGTGTATGGAGAATGGGGGACGTCACCTACCTGATTTTATCTTCAAAACTGGGTAAAACAAAACTTTATGTATGTGCCTATATTATAAATAACGAATAAAAATTTTCTGATTTATACAATGCATTTTATTAAGTTTTAAAAAGAGGAAGTTATGGTGTCGCACCCTGTATGTGCACATTGTCAATCACTATCAGGGTGTCAACAACTGAACCTCTCACCCTACTCTGTCACTACCTTACTAGAACACAAGGCCATGAAACAGAATGAGTGACGTCACCATAGGTAGTCCATTCGTATTTTTTACGCAATGTCATTTCCACAAAATTATTTATCAATTTAGATTTCGTTTTCTAACAGAAGAGAAAAATTATGTTTTTCTGAGTAGGTAGGATCGTTGTTAATACAAGTACCAATTTCGTGGTTATTTTCGATAGTTATTGAGGAAAAATGAATATGATGGATAGTGAAAATAGTGTTTTCTTAGTATAACTGGCAAATATTGAGTCCCCATCATCACATTCCAGTTTTTTTGCTTCTATATTATTAAATAGTACAATAACGCTTCAGACACATACACTTTCATTTTAACAACTGGAATTTCTGATGACTATAGTCCAAATAAAAAAAACACAGGTTTTTTTCTCCTTTGGTTTTTATCCAGCCTTTGGAGCAAACACTTTTGTAACAGCCTCAGCTGAAGTTGCAAATGACACTGCTGAATCATATTCTGAACAGGATTTGATGCAATGGCTTTCTCAAGATCTCGAAATTCCACTTTAGATCGCTTGGATTGAGGAGATACTCTGGTATGAACATCTGATCTGCTTAGGTAGGACGGACAACCTGGTTATTTCGTTGGTATCGCCCCTAAAACGAATGGTAAAAGATAAATAGAAGGCCAGCTGATTAATAACATTTTTTCAACCTATTTTTACCCTAGGAAACTTCAATGGAATTTCTACTTTTTGACCAGTAACTTCATGTGTGTAACTTGTAGATCTTTCTAAAAATTCTGTTTGGGAATGTAGTTCGCAAACCTAGAAATAAGTAACTTCTGAGTTTCAGGCAAAACAGTTGAATTTGCTTTGCAATAATTAATAACTTACTGCTGTTACTGGGAACGAATTCTCCCCTTTCAATTGCGTTAAACCAAGTTCTTCCAAGTTGCTCGTCGGTGGGAAAACCAAAGATTGGTACTTTTGTCCCTCCTGCATAATTGCCTCTGCACTTGGAAACAGAGCAATGAAATGGCATTTCAGCTGGAAAAAATAGCGAGATTAGCATAAAACGAACCGAAACTAAAATCAAATAACCTCGAACATGAAAAGCAAAACTTTTATGAACTAGAAGTAAAACAAAGAATCTAGTGGAAAAATATAAAAAGGCCTTTTCCTTACCTGTTAAGAATTGATGTAACACCAAAACAAATAGAATTTTAAGCGATAAACTTCGAAAAACACCCACAATTCTGGCAAAAAAAGTGAACAAACATCACTGTCACCTATAAATGATTGACTACTCAAACCCTTCACCCCCCTACCGCTGTCATTCTGTTTCATGGCCTTGTGTTCTAGTAAGGTAGTGACTCTGTTCTCAAACCTTATCGTTTCATCATCGATTGTCAGTCGAAAAAGTAATATTCTATTTGTCAAAATCACTTCACCTCCAACTGAAGTGATTTCTGAAATTATACAGGCAAATAGAAAGCTAAAGGAAAAACCATAAGCGTAATTGCCAACTCGCAGAAGCAGCAGTAAAAATTACGACACGCACTTTTCGTACAACTCTCGTATTTCCCTCGCTCGAGAGCGCCTTGAAATGGCCATCTTTAACATTTAGTAGAGCGTGGTAAAGGGCCCCGTTCGAATCATATCTCGTTAAATGTGACTCCGTGTTCAACAAACGATCCACTTTCCAAATCGGAGACGTAAGCCACTTTCATAAATTTGCATCTTCTCCTCGCGAGAAAGCTTTCACCGGAGACGAGATCTTAGCGATGCTGACTGCTTTTCAGAGGCGAACTATAACCTTTTTCAGGAGGCCGAAGGTGTACGGTTAGGCGGTTGCTCGCTTGTGCTACAAACACGGTTTTTCAACCGGGACAGTTAGACAATGAGATTTTAGGTTGATATTGACTAGTAGTGAACTTGCATTGAGTTTAGAGAAGCACATACAGGGTGTCCCAAAACTCGACGTCAACCCGGAACCGGGTGAAAAGGCAAGTAATGCTGGTTGTCAAGAAAAATATAAAAAAAAATCTAAGTTGCATGATTTTAAAATAATGGGCATTTGAAAAAACACGAAAAATTCCACACCCTGTGACAGTTTTTCGCTCCTGTGGCCACAAATATCGACTTTTTCCAACTTTTCTTTTTGCTGTGTAACCTTGAATAATGCTTGTCTAAACTGTAATCAAATTTTGATACCAGCTGCTCTAGGTTTCATAAAAATATGGCTTACTTCTCAGAAAAAAAATTCGAAATAAATAATTGCCTAGTTTCAACTTACTGTATTGAAAAAAAAATGTACTACGTAGGTTTGGCATGTTTTTTCAAGAGTTGCGCATTTAGTAAGGATTCCAAAATGGTATAATACTTGTTTAATTGTAGCTGCCGTAGTTCAAATTTATTTTCGATTGCCTTTGAATACACTTTTTCGTTAAAGTCCAATGGATTCAAGTCCGGTGAACGGGGCCACGAGATTGGACCAGAACGTCCGATCCATCTCACGGGAAAAAATGTTATCAGAAAAAAAAAAATTCCAGAGAAAATAATTTTTCCAGAAAAAATTTTTCCGGAGAAATTTCTCTGAAATTTTTTTTTCTGGTAACATTTTTTTCCCGCAAGATGGATCGGACGTTCTGGTCCAATCTCGTGGCCGGCCCGTTCACCGGACTTGAATCCATTGGACTTTATTACTGGGACCTACGGCAGCTACAATTAAACAAGTATATACCATTTTGGAATCCCTTCTAAATGCGCCAACTTTTGAAAAAACATGCCAAACCTACGTAGTACACTTTTTTTTCAATACAGTAAGTTGAAACTAGGCAATTATTTATTTCAAATTTTTTTCCCGAGAAGTAAGCCATATTTTTATGAAACCTAGAGCAGCTGGTATCAAAATTTTGATTACAGTTTAGACAAGCATAATTCAAGTTACACAGCAAAAAAAAAAGTTGGAAAAAGTTGATATTTGTGGCAACAGGAGCGAAAGGACTGTCACAGAGTGTGGAATTTTGCGTGTTTTTTTAAATGCCCGTTATTTTAAAATCATGCAACTTAGATTTTTTTTAATATTTTTCTGACAACCAGCATTACTTGCCTTTTCACCCGGTTCCGGTTTGACGTCGAGTTTTGGGACACCCTATAAGTTCCTCAATATTGGGATTGATTCTTAGAATTACCTCCGGAAATGTTATTGAAGTTAACTTGGCATTTCACCTACACGAAAAAAAGCAGCTGAAAAAAGTCGATCGAACATCTAATAATGCGATTTGAATATGAGTACCTATATGTATATGTATAATGAAGCGGCACATTTAAATCTGGAATATTATATTCAAGATAAACTAGTGAACTAAGATAAGATTTTACGCTATTATGCAAAGAGTATCAGCAATATTAATTCCTCAGATTCACGAGGTTATCGTCATAATTTGCAATTTTACACTTCATTATTTAATCAACAAAGACAACATGATTACTGACCGCTTTCTACCGCTTGGTAATTGAAATCTGAGTTTTCTTTTTATCTCTTTGTATAATTATGGAAGTTCTTCTTCCGAACGTCGGGAAGGTAATATTGTCTGCTAAAGAAAAGTTTGAACTTCAAATTTCAACGATGTATGTGGAATATTTTCAGTTGTAATTTAACTAGTGCAATGAAAATTATCGATTCATTTTCATTGCAAGAGTTAAATTTAATAAGAAAATTTTGTGAATCCATCAAATCGTATTGTGTCGCTGTAAGTTGCTGTTCCACAGTTTTCATGTTACTCTAATAAGTAAATAAACGTTCATATTTACGTCTGCATTTATTTTTAAAGGACCTGATAATTTTTGCACAAGTGCGAATTATCGATAATTTGCACTAATGCAAAATTATCCCCTAATTGTATGCTCATTGGCTAAAACAACAATAAAAAATCAGTCGGAACATTGTTGTCTGTCGAATTTGACAGATGAATAAAATTTTCAGAATTATCGAGTTCATTGAAAATAAGTTCATTCAAGTTTCTCTTCGAAGCGACATATTACACAATCGTAATATCGTTATTAAAGAACTGAAGATGAAAGGGTATAGCCGGGTTTCAATGATAAATCTGCCCCTGGCTTTTTCGATTAATATTAGGGGATCGATGAGACATCGAATGAAAATAATTCAGCCAACTTTAGCATTTTATTTCGAGCCATTTTTGAAATTTCTGTAGAAAAAACTATTTATTTTCCTATTTTATTTTTTTTCTATATTGGAATGCAAAATTTTCGAATGTTGATTCTATCTCTGGATTCTGCGCTATCAAAGGAATAGACGTATAATTTTTCATGAATTTCAGCTGAAAAATCGATTTTCAGAAAATAAAATTATAGTCATTTGTTTTTCGGTGCTCTTCCAAAGTGTCCACCGCCATTTTTGACATAAAATGTCTTCTTCGATCCTTTATATCCTGGATTTTTTCACATCTTTATAATCGGTGGAACATTAAAAAAATTTAATTTCTTGGAATTTTGGGATTCAGCAGATATTCATCAAATTTTGGTGCCGTTGTATTCATATTGGCTCCCTGAACAATATTAGTGAAAAAAAATAACTGGCAATCTGTCTCAGTTCAAAAGATATGGGCCCCCCAAAGTCCGAAAAATATTTTATCTGAAAGTCACTTTTCTCGTAAGTAATATCATAAGGGCATCTAATTTTTCCGAAAAGAATCGAAAAAACACATTGCTAAGTAATATTTTGACAAGAAGTATGAGAGTGCTGGTGGCAACAAAAATCCGAGTCGAAGACGAGGATTTTTGCACCTGCACGAATGCTTTTTGTCAAAAAATATTACTTTGCGATGTGTTTTTTTCGATTTTTTTCACAGGAAAATTAGATGCCCGAATGGCATTTGACAAGACTATTTCATGAGAGACAAATTATTCTGCATGCATTAAGTTTAGGTATTGATTTGACAATAACTGTCAAGTTTTGCCGCGGGTAAACGCGAATAAACTGCTGACAGGTCCTGCCAAACAGTTTTTCCACCTAAAAACCATTTGTAATTCAAAATTGCGCGTTTCTGATTGGGTGCAAATTACGACGAGGGAAATAGTCACTAAAAACACTGAATTACCGCTTCATTAAGTTTCGAGTCCTCTACGAACAATTTTACATAAAGATTTGATCAATTTTTTTTAAATATATTATATTTCAATAATTATTGCAAAAACATCGCATAGATTCGAGGAAAAGCCCGCCGTTCTTTATGGTAAGTTTGTTTAGTGGTATATTCTACTCTTGCATTTAAAGGGTTTCCAATAAGAGGTGTGATTTTGATATTCAAAGAAAAATGCCATTTTCAATATAAATGATTTTATTTCATTATAAAGAAGAATCTATGCCGTTAATAGTGGAAAATTCATCAATCAAATGACCAACATCACGCTAACAGGACAATATCCTTTAATAAAATTTTCCATAACCAAATCGCAAAGTGGCTGCCCTATGTTCTCGATAGCCCCACGAATTCCATTTTTGAGGTCTTGAATCGACGCTGGGCTAATGGCGTTCTCTTTCACATGGCCCCAAAGGAAGAAGTCGCAAGGTGTTAAATCACAAAATCTCGGTGGCCAATTGTGATCACCTCTTCGGTCCGGAAACTTTTCCCGCAAAATATCAACGCTTTCGTTGCTTTTGTGGCACGTAGCGCCGTCTTGTTGGAAGTAAACGTCCAGATAAAAATACGGTGTATTGACGTTTGTGGAATGTTTTAATCTGAAAGAACGACGAAGAATGGACAAAACTGATTTTTCTTCAACACTTTCGGCTGCAGCAGCAATATTCTCGGCTGTGCTTGTGCGACGTGACTGGTTTTTATACCTCACATCACTAACTTGTCCCAACAGCTGGAATTTTTCCACCAATTTCTTTATTGTAACCCTTCAAGGTGCTTCACGACGACCCAAAATGTTCGAGTTTTACGAACCGTCTCTGCCAAATTTTCACCTTTTTTATAGTAAATTTCAATAATTTCAATGCGTTCTTGAAGCGTGTATCGTTCCATTTTTATTAATGGCGTAGTTTCTACTTGTCGAATGTCAAAAAATGACAGCTTCAAACGTGATATCTACCGAAATAGCGGGCTATTCAAAATAACACCTCTTATTGGAAAACCCTTTATGAGATGGATAGATGGTTGAAAGAATTGTACAAATTGCAAACACACCCTATATTAGACCAAGCAATAGAGCTATCGAAAGGTCGATTTCGTGACAAAAATACTACCTGAAATCTGACTGTGCAGTCATGCAAAAGGTAGTTTCTACATGTTTTTCATGATAAATTCCACTCCTGAATCGTCTTAGGTTTTTTTTG
The DNA here is from genome assembly GCA_013421045.1 of Propylea japonica. Lineage (NCBI taxonomy): Eukaryota > Metazoa > Arthropoda > Insecta > Coleoptera > Coccinellidae > Propylea > Propylea japonica. The sequence goes on along the minus strand of CM024240.1, from coordinate 79,059,092 downwards.
AGAAGCGAAAAATAGCCAAAAAAATCCAAAATTTGCTTTTTCGCTTAAGTATAAATCGTGAAGTATTGATCTGATCGAAATGCTGTTAAGGCACTTTTTGTAGAGAATTCAAAACAAAAAAATAAGAGGTGACACGTCTCAAGCGGGTAATAAGTTTCCGAGAAAAGTTCAAAAAACTGGTCATAACTTGGTCAATTTCTGAGATGAAGCGTAGTTGCACTGAATTTAAGTAGTTATTAACATATACTTTATTGGTGCACAATTACAAAGCTGTCGGATAAATAGTTTCTGTACAATCGCAGTTTTCCGAATTCGACGTACTTTTTTCAAGAAGGTCGTGATACTCGGCTGCTTGTCGGATTCGAATTTTACAAAAAGCATTTTAAAGAAGAAATAAAATTCTTTGAATCGTTTATTCTCTCGATAACCGACCGATAATGTTTAGTGGGTGAAAAATGGCGTCAAACAGGAGCAATGAGGCTCGAATGAATCAAACTAGTCGCGGAGTGGGAGTCGCCCGCTACGCCACGCGCGAAAGATACAAGGTAAACAGTTTTCCCCTCGCATAGCGGGCGAATCCCACTCACTAGTTTGATGCATTCGAGCCTTTTTGCTCCTGTTTGACGCCGTTTTTCACCCACTAAACATTATCGGTCGGTATCGAGAGAATAAACGATTTGAAGAATTTTATTCTTCTTTAAAATGCTTTTTGTAAAATTCAAATCCGACAAGTAGCCGAGTATCACGACCTTCTTGAAAAAAGTACGTCGAATTCGGAAAACTGCGATTGTGCAAAAACTAATTATCCGACAGCTTTGTAATTGTGCACCAATAAAGTATATGTTAATAACTACTTAAATTCAGAGCAACTACGCTTCATCTCAGAAATTGACCAAGTTATGAATTTTCGAAAAATTGATGTTTTTTTTCCAGTTTTTTGAACTTTTCTCGGAAACTTATTACCCGCTTGAGACGTGTCACCTCTTATTTTTTTGTTTTTGAATTCTCTACAAAAAGTGCCTTAACAGCATTTCGATCAGATCAATACTTCACGATTTATACTTAAGCGAAAAGCAAAATTTTGGATTTTTTTGGCAATTTTTTGCTTCTCAAAAAAAACCTAAGACGATTCAGGAGTGGAATCTATCATGAAAAACATGTAGAAACTACCTATTGCATGAATGCACAGTCAGATTTCAGGTAGTATTTCTGTCACGTAAAAACCTCTATTGCTTGGCCTATATGGGAAAGACATTTGTCGACAGAACTAGATAGTTACTGTATGCAGTAATTATCATCATAAAATCGATTATTAGAGCCTTCCGCATATCAGGGATAACGCAAAGTGATCGAAGTAACCGGCTCAATTAGAAAGCTGTAATGAGAAGTCGAATCAGGTAGGTCCCTATTCAAGTTCCTTTACATAAGCCGATCGTGATTCTCAACGCGGTATTTCAGGTGGAGATTGTTTCGACACTCTATTTATAGACACTTTCACTTCAATAAACATTTTGAAATACTCCGGGGAGGTCCTTTAAATGCCTACTTGTTGCTATCGGAGTAGTGATGATTTTAGCCATGAAACCGAAACTGAACCAACTCACTCAATTTGGGGATTTAATTCATTAAGTAGGTACGGAGAATTCTTTCAAAATTCAAGAGGAGGTGCTTTTCGGAGCTTGTTCTTTGGTGGAGCAACGAGGCTATTACCTCAAAATTTTGTGTGGGATTTGAGATTGATAGTACAATCATAAATCATGTAAAAACTTCTTTCTATCGTTCTGATGACACGATTCCCTCGAAATTTTGCATGAACATTCAGTATATCACTTTCCATTCACAAAATAAATTTCACTCGAATCGGTTATCTTGTTGGGAAATGAAGAGATTCTTCTCTTCAATATTCCAATTGAATTTTCTATGATTAAGATAATGGGATCTTCTAGAAAATTTCCATGCACATTCAGTATATCAAACTTTCTTCATCAAATACATTTCAAGCGAATATTGTAATAGAAATATGAAGCTTCTTCTTTACAACATTCCAAATGAATTTTCTATGGTCCTGTTTACACTATGGCGACAAAATTTTGAATGACGATTATAATGAGTATCTTGCACGAGGCCGCAAAATTTCATTTTCACTGGTTTCGATTTGTCTGAGATAGGATTGAGGAACAAAAATCTCTAATGACCCTGTTTCGTAACCGCAAAAAATCAATTGATGAGAAAATTCAAAATCTCTTCTTGGCACGGTCATACAGAGTGATCAAGAAGTGAGCAATAAACATTACCTCATGAGTGAAATTTCAAGCTTCATTAACTCTTAAATTATTTTACCGAATGATTTCAAATTTGAATGTTTTGTCACCCTTTACGATTACCATCTGCCAATATTTCTGAATTTGAATAAATCAGATCCGGACTAGAAAATTTTCAGGCATTCTCAATTTTTGTTGATAGTGTATCACCCTGTACGTGAACATTACGTTTTTTTCATTTCAGTAACTCTAAAGAATCATAAAATGAGAAAAATTTTAAATCTCTGCTTGGCACTGTCATACAGAGTGATCTAGGAACATGAACTTAAGTTAAATTTCATAGTTCGAGAAATCCTTTTGCTCACTTCTTGATCACCCTGTATGACCGTGCCAAGCAGTGATTTTGAACTTTTCTCATTGATTGATACTTTGTGGTTACGAAAATAAAATAAAAACATAGTGTTCACCTACAGGGTGTTTCAATATTAATTAAAATAGAAAAAATCCAAAATTTTTCAAGTCCGGATCTGATTTCTTAAATTTCTGAAATGGTGAGAGATGGCAATCATTAAGGGTGACAAAAATCCCAAATTTGATATAATTCGTCTAATAATTCAAGAATTATTGAACTTTGAAATTTCACACATGAGGTATGTTTTTTGCTCACTTCTTGATCACCCTGTATGACCATGCCAAGCAGAGATTTTGAATTTTTCTCATTGATTGATTCTTTGTGGTTACGAAAATAAAATAAAAACATAGTGTTCACCTACAGAGTGTTTCAATATTCATGAAAATAAAAAAAAATCCAAAATTTTTTAAGTCCGGATCTGATTTCTTCAATTCCTGTAATATTGAAAGATGGCAATCGTAAAGGGTGACAAAACTTGATTCATGGTTTCCGTTTGTCGCATTCTTACCGGGACACCCTGTATAATATGCTATTAGTAGAGCACTAGCAAGATAGGTATGCCAGACAGGCTGACTGGGTCCAACCATAGACTCGAAAATTACAGATGGTAATGTCAATTTCCCAGTTATTGTGCTCTATTGTTAGTTGCGTGCTTTTTTGAAGAATAGTTAATAGAAAGTAAGTATTGATTTTTTATTCAAAACAATAAAGTTGGAGACTAGACAGGTAAGCCTTACTATTAGCGCATCCTACAGTGGCCGAGGCCGTTCCAGTATCCTCAAATTTGGCGAAACAAACCTAGTGCTTACATCATCTTTTTAGACATCTTATTCTGGCACACTCTCCATGATTGTTTCCACTAACAAAACGCCATATTGTGGGTGTCTCAACCATCTATCTAAGCTAATAAATCGACCGAATCGAAGGGTGTCATTGATAGCTTAATTATTATCCTCACGAGATAGGTTTTGCTCCCATGAAACTTCGTGACGATACGGAAGCAATAAATGCAAACGCCAATACGGCAATACGACATATCCTTGGAGATAGTAAGGCCGTAAAGTTGTCCCGACACCAATACTATCGACTCTCGAAATCTCGGACGGACAAGTCGGGTCGGACATTGAGGAAGGAAATTAATGATCTTCAATGGTTGCCGAAGGTCCAGATGCCACAATGTTTCTTAGACTGTGTGAAATTATCTAACAGGTGAATTAATTGACAGTTTATGTTGACTTTGAAAGAAATAGTGAGGGTGGGTATTTCTGATATAGGAATATTTACAAAAGGATTAACATTGGGAGAAAGTAATCGCTGAGAAAAACTTCATGACATTGCTAAGTAAAAGAGATGATTGGAAACGGGAACACACCGACTATAATCTCAAAGAAAATACCGTAAAATGGTATACAGATGGTTCCAAAACCTCTACAGGAGCTGGCGATGGGATATACGGGCCAAGCACCAAGTGTGCACTGTCGCTGGGCTCCTATATGAGCGTCTTTCAAGCGGAAATCTTAGCTATTGAAAGATGTCTAGATATAAATCTAGAAAGAAACTATCAGAAGTGTGATATAGCAATACACTCAGATAGTCAAGCTGCTATTAAAGCACTGAGCTCCTACGTCATCGATTCTAAGATGATCTGGGAGTGCCGGAACAAACTCAACGAGGTAGGCAAGAAAAATAAGGTCTTTTTAATCTGGGTTCCCGGCCACTCGGGAATCGAAGGAAACGAAGAGGCCAATACACTCGCCAAAGAGGGCGCACAAATGTCACTCTTTGGCCCAGAACCCTTCTGTGGTATATCTAAATGTACCTATAAGAAGGAGTTTCTGGAGAAGGAGAAAGCCGAGAAGGAAAAGCTCTGGCGGAATCTCCCAGGGATGGATCATTCCACTGAGTTCCTTCGGAACTTCGAGACAACGGGATCCAAAAGATATCTGGATCTTGGTAAGAAGCAATTGCACCTCCTCACTGGCTTTCTTACAGGACATTGTCGCCTTAGGAAGCACCTGTTGAGGATGGGATTGTCGGACACTGACGAGTGTAGGTTCTGTGGGGAGGAGGATGAAACCCCCATTCACCTAGTCACGGAATGCCTTGGCATTACGAGCCTTAGGAGGAAATGCCTTGGGCATGAAACTTGTAAGAGTGAGGAACTAGCCTCGTTGAAGCCTTCACAGTTACTAGATTTCATTAGATCTCTGGAACTGGAAGGCGAGCTGTGAAGGTTTTTGGCCAGAACAGCTCTGAAGGGGGGCACAATAGACCTTAAGGTCGCAGTGGACTGTAACCCCTCTGTAAACTATCAACTATCAACATTGGGAGTATTGATAGGTTTGCGCAGTTTTGATAACATACATAGTTTTCCTTTTAAGTTGGCCTATTAGACGTTTTTTGGGAACTAGTGAATATTTCTTTCTGAAATTCTAGGAGGAGCCTTGAGGATGAAGGAACTCTCCGCCTAAAACAATTTCGAGTCGACAGTGTTTCCACGTCTATCTCAAACGCATAGGTACTTTCTTATTTCAAATGGAACCACCTATATTTTCATTCATGTATCGATTCATTACCAAATTCGCAGTATAACCTACTGAAAAAAAATTATCTGCTACGCACTGTTGCCAAGTTGCACAAATTCCTGAAATTTTTGACATCTGCAATCTGCATTGCCAGTTTAGAAATGCAATATCTCGATTATTTTCTATGCGAACGAAACCAAACTCAGCAGTCACAAAGTAGAAAATCCATGCATTCATCTGATAATTTCACTATTTTGATACATCGTAAGGTTCTTCGAAAATTTTGACCCGAAAATGTGGAATTTAAAATTGAATTATTTCGAGATTTTCAAATGGCAGCCCCATATTTATTTTACAGCAGTCCATTCGAAATAAAAAATTAATGGCAGCCTCCTTCCACACTTATTTTTTATAAATGAAAATTATCGCGTTAATAGGAACGCAGGTATAATATAAACAATGAAAGCAGAGAATAATACTAATTGATTAAAATCAACCAATATTAACCCATACTTCGGAACTATTGGAACTAATCCCGTCAACGCACAAAGAACATGCATGGTGGTAATATCAAACGGAGCATCCATAGATAGCTATTTCGCCCTGTTTGGGGCTCATCAGTATGGAGGAGCTCCGTTTGAAAGGCATTCTGGGTCCCCTTACTTGAAGAAATGTCGCCCAGCTCTGAGTATACCAAAACTAAAACGCCATCTCTTGGGATCCTTACGAACACCTACCCCCCGCATGAACTCTGAACGAAGTGCGAGATGTTTATCCCTTTTCTTACAGACTGGTGGTAGACCGGCTGTGGACTTAACCTTCAGTCGATGAAGTGGAAACGCTCGTTTCTTCGTCGTAAACCAGACGTGGTGATAATAGTAATAAATGAAAATTATCGCGTTAATAGGAACGCAGGATTATTTCTTATTTTGGATAGTTTCCGAATGAGATGGAAAATACTGAAATTCTCCAAAAACTTATAATAGGCCAACTTAAAAGGAAAACCCTGTATATCGCATCGTCAGTGAAATGACAAGTGATCCTACAGAAAAAGGTCATGGCTTCAGGAAGATAAAGAACTTCAAATACACTGACTGGCAAAATAATCGATCCACTCAAAAAATCGATGACGTTTGTTAATTCATAAATGTGTTATTTCATGTCCAATTCAAATGAATTTTTCTTTCATTGTAGGTATGTTCATCTTTAATCAATCACCAGTTTTGAACTTCAAGAAGACAGGCGTACGTCATTTTATACGGGGTGAAACAAAATCTGTTTTTTTATTCTACCCTGGTGTGTGGTAGAAATAAGTTATATTTTTGAATTTGAATAAGGTTTTTAGGGCTATCAAGTCTTTAAGGTTCTCCTGAGATAGATGATTATTATTTCATTATTACCTCCTTCTGCTACTTTCGTCTGGATTTTTCTGTTTTCATATGTTTTTGCAGTATATTCTGTCAACGTACCTGTAAAGAAAGAAGCAGTTTAGTACATATAATATCAGGAAGAATGTATACTATGAAATTGAATAAGCATATACTTCAAACAAATACATTTCACGGGAACAATGAAGGTCAGAGTTTTTTCTGAGGTTTATTTCTGTGCTCTTTCTCAACTCAAAATTTATACGGTACTGATAAATAAACAGCCTTCATTTATTGATGTAGAATATGTAGTTAATTTAATGTATAACAATGAAGTTTCAATAGAAGAAGAATGTTTCTGATGATTTAATCCTCTTGAAATTTTGCATGAGAATTCAGTGAATCAGTCTTCATTCACAAGAGAAATTTCACTCGAATCGGATGTCTTGGTAAAAATAAAGATTCTTCTTTTCCATTTTTGAGCGCTCGTTCTACTTAGACGAGTGCTATATCGTTTTGCCCAAATGTCTGTAATTTTCGAATTTTGAGCCGAAAATGGTCTCAAACGATAGGGTTCGACTCCCTGATGGAAAATATGAGGTCAAATCAAATTCTGTAGGGCCGGCCGTCCGTGAGCACAATAACTCTCGAACGGATTGTCCTAGAGACTTGAAATTTTCAGGGTGTGTTCAGCTCCCAAATAGCTCGGTTAAGTTCGTTAACCAGAAAAATCGTACAGGGTGTTCCATAAAAAGTGGCCATTCAAAATTTTTGTTACTCAATATTTCACACAAAACGAAAGCAAACGGAATGAAATATTGCAGCAACGTGCCAGATGTTCATAGTAAGCCTCTTGCAAAATTTTGTTGCCATAGTGTTAACAGAACCATAGAAAATTCAATTGGAATATTGAAAAGAAGAATTTTTTTATTTCCATAACCAACTTTCCGATTCAAATGAAATTCATTTTGTAAGTTGAGACTGATATACTGAATGTTCATGCAAAATTTCAATAGGATAGCATCATCAGAACCATAGAAATTCCAATTGGAATATTAAAGGAAAGACTCTTTATATTTCCATAACAAGATATCCGAATCAAATGAAATTTATTTTGGAATTGAGATTTATATATTGAATGTTTGTGCAAAATTTGAAGATCATCGCATCATCCGAACTATAGAAAATTCAATTTGATATTATTATATATATATATTGAAAAAAAAATTATATTTTCATAACAAGATATCTGAATTGAGTGAAATTTATTCCTGGTATAAAGATTGATATACTGAATGTTCATGCCAAATTTCAAGAGGATCGCATCATCAGAACCATAAAATTTAATTATTTTAATTTTCAAGTGTGACCATAGAATTGAATTTTTTTAATTGTTTATATATAAAGTATCAATTTCAAGTCATATACAGAATTTTGAGATGATAGTCCTATTGCTCCACCAGAGAACGAGCGCTCAGAAGCTCCTGCTCAGGGCTTGCTTCCATTTTTCAATTAAATTTTCTATGTTTCCGTTAACACTACGATTAGAAAATGTGACTGCGAATTTTCATTTCGATTCGTTTCTGTTAGTCTGAGACATGAAGAACAACAATTTTGATTTCCATATTTTATGAAACACCCTGAGTGATTTGTCTGGTTAACTTTACCGCGGAAATATGAATTTTCTTCTTTTCAATATTTCAATTGAATTTTCTGTGGTTCTGTGTACACTAAGGTCACGAAAATCTGCATGACGCTTATTATGAGCATCTTGCATGTGGCTACAACATTTCATTTTTGGTTTTGTTTTGTCAAATTTTGAATGGCCATATTTTATGGAAAACCCTATAGGATTTAGCTGGTAAACGAACTTAACTGAACTCACCCTGAAAATCTCAAGTAGCTAGGACAATTCCTTCGAAATTTATCGGCCCCACGCTCAGAATAGATTTTGTCCAAGGATTTATCATCAGAGAGTCGAACCCTATCGTTTGTGACCATTTTCGGCTCAAAATTCGAAAATTACAGACATTTGGACAACACGATATCTATAGCACTTGTTCAAGTAGACCGAGCTCTCGAAACAACACCTAAAAAAATAACTGATGCCGAAGAGTTTGAAATATTTCTAGCAGTTATCCTGAAAATAATCACACAAATCCTTTTCTTTCATTTAGACATCGTTGACCTGAATCCACACCTGATTCCAATATCGCTTTATTCCCACAACATCCACAGGATTCATTAGAGCGGCCAATATTGGTCATCCATATTAATAATCAGACGCGTTACGAAGACCAACATCTGGCCATGACACAAGTACGAGTTAATTTGATGAGCTTGAGCAAATGAAATTTTATGTACTTGACACGACTGTTTTATTCCTTTTTTTCAGCGATTTCAGAACAGGTTTATTCGATTTCTTAGGAACTTTATAGGTTTTCACTCCCTCGTAAAAAAAATCAATTCTCGATCACAAAAGTAGCATTTCGCGCACTAGATACAAAAATAACTATTGATGAGCTAAACTTAATGACGTTGTATGTACTTAACACGACTGTTTTATTGTTTTTTTAGCTATTCCAGAACAGGTTTATTCGAATTTAACAGGCTTTTTTTAGTGCGCCTTGTTTATCGAATTGGTTTCCACTCAATCATCAAATTAGTCATTTTAATGAGGATCATATTAAAATGCGAAATGTACACTATAATTATCATGTCCCGAAAGAAACAAGTGAAATTCGAATTTCAAATGCATGCGTAAGACATTGGGAAATATAAACAATATAATTGGTTCAATATATACAGGTGGTTAATAAATAACTGCGACAAAATTTAGGAGGTGCATGAAAAAATAATGACATTGTGGTGTGTAACTTTTATCCGTTAATGCTTCGTTTTCTGAGATACAGGATGTTGAAGTTTTATTAAAAACTGACTAAGAAAAAGTATGCCACTGAGATATTTCAAAGTAACAATCATTTTCGAAATTTTCGGTCAATTCGCGACAAAAAATAATTTGATGTGCTTAACCAGATGCTCTTTTATGTACTAACACGATTGTTTTATTGTTTTTTTAGCTATTTCAGAACAGGTTTATTCGAATTTAACAGGCTTTTTTCTAGTGCGCCTTGTTTATCGAATTGGTTTCCACTTAATCATCGAATTGATCATTTTAATGAGGATTATATTGAAATGAGAAATATAGGCACACTATAATTATGTTCGGGTTGTGAAAAAACATGTGAAATTTAAATTTTAAATGCAGGGTTACATAACAATTCATTTTTTCAAAAGAAAAATATTTGGCAACAAAATCCTTCACTTTTGTCGGCCATGTGGTACTTTTTTTGGCAAAGGCTTTTTTTGAATTAGTTAGTTCGAGGAGGTTTTCAGTATGTGCACTTTGTCATGGCTCATTTACTTTGAGAAAATGGAAATTTGTCACCGAATCAAATTCGACCATTACAGTTTTGTTCATGCACAACTTTCAACCCCCTCACGTGAAAAATTTGAAAATGTGAAAGACAGATACACAGACCTTGTCAAAAAAGTACCACATGACCCACTTTTCCTATAAAAAAAATTTGGAGGATTGATGAGGATGGCACAGGTTGCAACCAAAATCCTTCAAAATGCATACAGATTTGGTAAAAGTGAACCTGTTTCAGAGTTGCCAAATATTTTTCTTCTGAGAAAATGAATTTAATCCATAATTTTGAAGAGCAGTGTATGGCATTTGCACAGAAGGCACCCTGTGTCATGGGTGACACAAAAACCTTTCAAAAATGCATAAGAAACAAAAAATGAATTTCATAATAGCAGAGATTATTTACTTTTGTGCTTCACTTCACGGTCTGCACTAACATATTCGAATTTCGTAAAATAAGTTCGCCATCAGAGATTCAGACATAAAATCCTTCTTGATTTCTTAATTTGATTCGTGAGAAAAATTTCTTCTACTTTTTTTGTACGTGGCACTGTTCATCCAAAAAAATTCTTAACGCGTAATTGTCGTTACTTTAACAAGTCGTTGTCGTTACTTTCAACAGTAGTGGCCCTACTTGAAGATATTTGATTTTCATGAATAATAGGGCACAAATTGAACGAAGAACTCAAAAATGACTGGTAATTTGAAATATCTGAGAAGCGTAAAATTTTTTCATTAACAAAATAGAGATCATGTCCTGTATGATCGTCAGAAATGTCAGAAAATGCTTAATAACTACCTCCTGAAACCCACAAAATTTCATTCGCATATCTCGATCTCAGAAAGCGAAGCATTCGCGGACAGAAGTTTCACAGCATAACGTGATATAACCTCGGTTATAACATATTCAACATAATGTAAAATGTAAACATTCAATAAGTTGAAAACTCAGATGGAATTTTTTATACTGTAAACATTTTCTTCTTCATCTTTTTAAGAGACCTGAAAGGATAAGTGCAGATCAGGATAGCTCGGTTTGAGTTTGTAAATGCCCCAAATCGGTTGAATAGTTCCCAAGTTATGATGATTTGAATTTTTTTCGAAAAACAATTGCTATCGAGTCCAAATTTTATATTATCAAGAGATTTTGTCGAACCAGAAGAAAGAAAAAAAATCTCCTCCTGGATTAAATGTACAGGGTACGGCAGCATAACTTCCTTTTTTTAAAACTTTATAAAACGCATTGTATGAATCAGAAAATTTTTATTCGTTTTTTATAATATAGGCACATACATAAAGTTTTGTTTTTACCCAGTTTTGAAGATAAAATCAGGTAGGTGACGTCCCCCATTCTCCATACACTGAGTAAAGCGATTTCTGGCGTTTGTCATGACTCCAGCCAGTATAGCAGGCGTTATGTTGGCAATTTCTTCCTGGATGTTGTTCTTCAAATCTTGTAGGGTCCTTGGACGGTTCACATAAACACGAGATTTCAAAAAGGACCCTAAAAGATTTGAAGAACAACGTCGAGGAAGAAATTGCCAACATAGCGCCTGCTATACTGGCTGGGGTCATGACAAACGCCAGAAATCGGTTTACTCAGTGTATGGAGAATGGGGGACGTCACCTACCTGATTTTATCTTCAAAACTGGGTAAAACAAAACTTTATGTATGTGCCTATATTATAAAAAACGAATAAAAAGTTTCTGATTCATACAATGCGTATTATTAAGTTTTAAAAAAAGGAAGTTATGCTGCCGCACCCTGTAGAAATGTGTGAGGCCCTGTGTTATTTCTTCTCTGCTGATACTGAGAGATATTGTTCGAAATTTGATAAATTGTTGAATACTTTCTCGAAAGAAATTTACTTTTTATCGGAATTGAATATAAATTCAACAAGCTGCAAACCTCACAACGTGAAAAACTGACTTTACGAGTAGCATTAGGGCAATTGATAGCTCTCTATCACGAATATCCCAAACGTATAAATATATCAAATCCGATATGAAAACACACATTTCAATTTATAACCACCAAATCATAAAATATTCATCGGATTCGAACGATAAACCTTCACATTTCATCGGTATTTCCTGAAATCCATATAAAAACCCAATTTTCCATGTCGTTCTGTCTGAATCGTCGGAAAATCATTGCTTTTTTCAATCTTTCAGAGCCCTATATAAACAGCTGTTCCAAGTTCCAACACATCAAATAAATAACTCTGAAAAACTGCTGCATTTCTTCTTTGAAGGGCGAAGAGCTTCTTGAGAGCTGGATGTTATCGGTTATAACTTCACATAAAATGAAAATGGAAAAGCCGCTATCTTGACTCAAGTGTTTTTGCTTATTGACATTGACATTTTCCCTCCGCGTGGAGGTCGTAAAGAACGAAGGAAATGGGATGTAATAATATCAGAGGCGATGACGTATCTATTAGTACTCGGCAGTGGCGGCTCGTGAGAAAAATATGGTTGGGGTGAAATGCCAAGAAAGTTCAAAGTAGAGCAGATGTTGAGCTAATTGAGACACAATTGACAAATCTGGTATCATGAAACGCATTTTTTTCTTCATAATCTGCATGATATGAGATCCTGCAAGCGATATGAGTATTTGTTTCTCGTATTCAACATTTCGGCCAACTAGAAGCTTCCAGAATAACAACTCTTGTCACTCTGTTTGTCAATTTGACAGTTCTCATAAAACATCAATAGATGACTCTGATCTCTCATGATTGAATCAATAGGGATGTTGACTACTTTTTGGAATTTATTTTATTTTAAGATAAACCCTATACAAACACGAAAAAATTACTTTTTCCCTAAAAATATAATAATTGTCAATAAAAATGAGCAGATGAAAAAACAATTCAAAATGCTCAATTTTGTCACGTTCTGATGATTACGTCATTATCCAGTGAACATACTTTGACTTCTGTCAAAGCGAACTGATTTTGCCCGATCCCTTGTGGAAAAGTTCAATCTAAGCCTTCAAAATGAATAGGTCGGTCTGTAAATGCTGAATGAGGTGTTTCTTTTTTTTGTAATAATAAATTTGAGTTAAAAGTTTGCTACTTACAAAGACAATTTCACGTTTTTAAGCTCCGCTGCACAAAAATCCTTGTTTTCAGCAAAGAAACTTGCGATCATAAGGGAATCTATCTTCGGTAAGTTACTACTATTACCCTTGATGAATCCTATCTCCATAAAGAAAATTGTAGATTATCGTTCTTGTAACGAACTAGGTATAGTCCGTTCACGAAAGGTTGAGCCGTCGGTTGGCCATGGAAATTTGGCATATTCCACTGTGTATATTAAAATTTAGGTTATGTTCTTGTCAGATTGATACGCAATGTTGTCAATATTGCATAGAGTTGTCTGATAACTCGCATTCTCGTCGAACGAGGCCGGTTACATTCGGCAACGTTGACTTTATTTTACGTTATGACAGCAAATACTGGCAACTTCAGATAAATAAAAAAACGCCTACTATGTGCTCAACCTTTCGTGAACGGACTATACCTATTCTGTTTCTCTTTCAGCTTTCAACTTCGTAAGTTCGAATCATAGATATGATATATTATCTATTTAGGTACTTTGGTTCAAGTCACAGAACCGTGGGTTCACAAAGCTTGATTGGCCATCAAATCGTTTATATTGAAGTAAGTCGATGGTTTATGTCAAAAATTAACTGAAAATTGCAGAGAAATGATGACATTTCAATAATCAAGGTGATTGGAGTATTGTGGAACCCGGCCTATGAATGTATTTTGTTGATCTGAGCATCGAACATTCGAATTTGCAATGACAATACCTGATATTGACGTCAATTACCTTGATTGGCGTTCGCAGTCACGTGATAGTTGATAATGAATAACATAATTTAAATCAGCTTTATTTAAATCAACGAGAATAATAAGATCACTAAAATGATTTTTTAGGGTTGCAAAAACTCCCTTCTATGAGGAAAACCTCAATTTATATGAATTCGTAACATGAGTCAACCCTATTGTCGAATCATTCATAAGATCTTTCTGAGCTAGATCTAATTATTGGAGCCCAGATTGTTTTGAGATCATCAGACATTTGAATGATGGGATTTTTCGGTAAATGACATGAAAACTACTGCCTTCAATTTCCAACGGTGCAGCTTTTTTCTTTGAAATTATGGCGAGCCTTTTCAAAAAGCTTTGAAGGCAGACTAAGGGATTTTATTGAATGAAACTTCCATAACATCGAAAGAAGATAAACTGAACAGTAGAAAATTAAAGAAAGCAACTGTTCAGTCGTAAATGCTCCCTAACCTTGGGGTAAATTGTCCCGATTGCTGGCGCCACCTCCGGCCGCAGAATATACCCGGTCGGTAAACAAACATCGCCATTATTAAGATTTGCCCAAAGTATCGAACGGTACGTTCTGATTCGATAAGTGAGCAAACTTGAGTTATTGATTATTTAAAATTCATCAGTTATCTTCTGATAAGCACCTATTTCAATTTCATCTGTTCTTCTGTTAAAACCAATTGGGCAATTTCGAGTGAAGTGTGTGAGACTCGACCAATCAAGTGATAAACACAAAGCCAGTGCGGAAAACGTTAATCATCCTTTTTTTATCCCAAAGTCTCTTCTGCTACCAGATTAGGGATGATTTTACCGACACCTTCTTTTTCAACTCTCGTTATAAGTGCATACATAATCATTCTGTGAATTGATCAATCTTGTAGTTGTCGTCTAAAATTGGTTACAGTCATTTGCAACCATTTAGCAGCCACAAATCCAATGAGTCAACCGTTTGTTGATATCAATATAACCTGTACAGGGTGACCAGAATTACAAATTACCAAATTACAATTAAACAACAACCGTTTTTGATATTACAAATTATAATAATTAATTCCTTTGAAGTGAAAATAAATTATTATTCCATACCAGGAAACAAAAGTTTAAAATATATCAGGAAGGAAAACCCTAGGAAAAATCCAGATTAACAACTGAATTCCTTTCAAAGAGGCGTATCTATTATAATGTTAAAGTTCATGGCATACCCAAGAACAGAGATAATGACAAAGTTGAAATTGCCGAAATATCAAGTTGAAAGCTCGGCTACTTTACACGCTGAATCGCTGGTGTTTTGACTTGTTGGCATGTAAAAAAGCCGTGTGTAATCACAGTTGTTACTAAACAATTTGTGAGTTCTCATCTACTCGGTGGTTCCTGGTTATTAGATTTGAAAACGTTTTTGACATTTATCTTAGATCCTTGACAACGATACAAAGATAAAACCCACGTGGATCACTAGATTGTTGCCTACATAGCGAGTAGACAGTTTTGTGTGTAACCCCACAATCTCACAAGCTAATTCACTCGCTTCTAAGTTCGCGCTCAGTAGCAGCTTGTGAAGTATCTCAATGTAATCGACCCAATACCTAATGCGATTGGAAGGCATTATAATTGAAAACCAATTCGGGCCAACTGTACAGTATCAGTATGTACCGCCCCTGGTTCTGAGGAAAGCCATGAAGTTATTGGAAGTTACGGTAAGATTTTCAACGGAATTGCAACGGAATGGAAACTCTGACCCTGCTTTTCACGATTAGCTGGCAGTTATAACAGATTGTTCGTACGTTGTTTGAGTTTCATTTACTCTAACGTGCGAGAATATGGGTATACTACAGGGCGTTACATGATAGTATGTCACAACTTAAGGGGATAAATCTAAGTATAATTTCGAGAAAAAAAGTCCATATAAACATAGTTGCACGAAAGCTTTGTTACAGAGCAACAGGGTGATGAAAATTTAAAAAAAAAAAAAGTTTTCTTCATAACTCCTGAAATTTTCGAGATATTAGTCCAAATTTGGAATGCGATCTATTTTCAACAGTCTCCATCATTGCACGGCCTGAATCTTAACTAGAATCTACAGGGTGTTTCCTTTTCCGGAGCCATGTCTCCCGCCACTGGTCAGCGATTTTTGATATCTTCGTTCGAATTAGAAACTTTTTGACTCTTGTAAATTTTTCGTATCTTTAACCGTTTTCGAGCAAAAAATTATTGAACAATGGCAACGTGGATATCATTTGGCATATTTGACCTCGTATTTGACTCATTATTTGGATACTTTTTTCGTAGGACGCGGCTACTACTGCTGTTTTTTGTTTTATTTTTTTTTGTTAATATTATTCGATTATGATATTATATCATAGCAGTTCCATTTCAGGAATAAATAAAAGAATGTATATGCTTGAGGTGTCCTGGGGGGCTAATTACCCACTCTACCCCATAGGACCACCCCTGCAAAGGAGAACCATAAAAAATGTGTGAAACGAAGGAATTTACACAAAATTTTGCCCTCCGAATATAAAGGTTTTACAATAAGAGGTGTTATTTTGATATTCAAAGAAAATGCCATTTTCAATATAAATGATCGGATGTTAATGACCACCACGACCACGCTCACAAGACCATATCCTTTAATGAAATTTTCCATAACATAATCGCAAAGTGGCTCACAAATGCCATCTTTGAGGTCTTGAATCGACGCTGGGCTATTGGCGTAGACCTTCTATTTCACGTGGCCACAGAGTAAGAAGTCGCAAGGTCTCAAATCACAAGATCTTGGTGGCCAATGTGATCACCTCTTCGAAAGATAACACGGTTCGGAAACTTTTCCCGCAAAAAGTCAATGGTTTCGTTGCTTGTGTGGCACGTAGCGCCGTCTTGTTGAGAGTGAACGTTGTACAGATCAATACTATCCAATTTCGGCCATAAAAAAATCATTAATCATCTCTCGATAGCGCAATCCATTCACCGTAACTGTTGCTTCAATCTCTTTTTCAGCAGAAATATTCTCGGCCGGTCTTGAGCGACGTGCACGAGTTTTATTCTTCACTTTCTTTGTTGCAGTCCGACAAGGTGCTTCACGACGACCCAAAAATGTTCGATTTTTACTCTGCCAAATTTTCACCATTTTCATATTGAATTTTAATAATTTTAGTGCGTTCTTGAAGCGTGTATCGTAACATTTTTATTAATGGCGTAGTTTCTACTGTCAAATGTCAAAAAAAATGACAGCTTTAGACGTGACATCTACAGAAATAGCGGGCTATTCAAAATATCACACCTTATTGGAAAACCCTTTAACATTATGAGCAGAGTCACTACAGATTGAGAGAAAAATTGCTTTCAGTATGTCATTGCACCAATATTATCTTCTCGCATTCTACCACAGTTTTATCCAATGAAACTTTCATCACACACACAACAAAAGTGTCATCAAACGAGAGGAACTTCGACATTCCGATAGGGGGGTGTCCCATCTGCCATTTCCGATCTATCCTCCAACTTCTTCCAGACTCCATCACAGAAAGTGTTCCAGAGAAGTTGCGGAAACAAAAGCGTAACAGTATCAACATCATAGGCGCTTCCTTCAGTACATACTTATGATCACTGTTAGATAATTTCGAGACTTCATCAATTCCGTTATTTATATTTGGCAACCTATTCCAACAATCGATTGAAATATATTCTGGGAGGATTCTGCATTTCTTAGAAACTTTATAGGTCAATCAGATTACAAATGAAAAAATATACAATTCTGAAGATTTCAAGAGTTTGTCTGGAGAAGGTGTCTGATATAGCCACCGAAACGTTACAAAATCTTTTTAATTTGTTTTATTTTCAGTTTTACTGTTAGGCAACAATTTTTCAAGACCAATTGCTCCTGACAGATACTTAAGTGGAAAGATTCTTGCAGGAGCACTTTACCTTAATCAAACATTTTATAATTATTTATGTTTCAGAGACTGGGAGTGAAAACCTATAAAGTTTCTAAGAAAAACCTATTCCAACGTTATGAAAACCTTAGGTTTTCACTCCCAGTCTCTGAAACAGAAATAATTAAAAAAAATTAATTAAGATGAAGTGCTCCTGCGAGAATCTTTGCACTTATTTGTTAGGAGCAAATTGGTCTTGAAAAAATTGTTGCCTAACAGTAAAACTGAAAAAGGAATTGAATGAAAAGAATAATGTAACATTTCGGTGTCTATATCAGACACCTTCTTCAGACAAACTTGTGATATCTTCAGAATTGTGTGTTTTTAATTATTTCTGTTTCAGAGACTGGGAGTGAAAACCTATAAAGTTTTTAAGAAATGCAGATCCTCCCAGAATATATTTCAATCGATATCTGTTATGTAGTTTCACAGGTAACGGGACCACTAGTGACATTTACCAGGCCTTCGAAAAACGAATAAAACGCGAAAAGGAACAGTTAATACCATCGACCGACTTTTATAAACCAACAACCATTCGACCGAGCATTTCGTAATCAATCTAAACAGCCCAAATTAGAATTCCGCTAACAGCGTACGTTCATCCTGCAAAATATCAGCGTTGTAGACATCATAACGACATAATCTTTAATAGGTTTTGAGCAATTGGTGATAAACCAAATGCCCTTTTTCGAACTCATCGATTATAACCCCTGTGAAGGAGAACCCCAAAAATGTGTAAAACGAAGAAATTAATGCAAAATTTTGCCCTCTGAATGTAGCATAATGAGCAGAGTCGCCGCAGAATGACAAAAACATTGCTTTCAGTATGTCATTCCACCAATATTATCTTCTCCTCCTTTCACAGTTTTCCCCAATGAAACTTTCATCACACACACAACAAAAGTGTCATCAAACGAGAGGAACTTCGACATTCCGATATGGGGGTGTCCCATCTGCCATTTCCGATCTTTCCTCCAACTTCTTCCAGACTCAATCACAGAAAGTGTTCCAGAAAAGTTGGCGGAAACTTTCAATTTCAATCGGGTAAGCTCTCGACATTTATCTGGTTCGCGACTTTCGATAATTTCTTAACTCGAGCACAAAAAGTTCCGACTGACTTTTATAAGTCTGAGTTTATCATTAATCTCTGCACTAATTGGATCAGGCAGTTTATTATAATTAGTTTGTGCTTGTTGGAATTCGCTGGCGTGCAGCCAAGACTCGTCAGGTACACGAAGACCTGTCGATTGACCGTTTTATCGATTAATAATATGGAATAATTTCGATCCATCTGATGGGGGGCTTTTATGAATGTTTAACGAACACGACCGATTGTGTTTTTTCAATGGATAGTTCCAGTATGTTGGAATATACGGTTTCGTTCATGAGAATGCAATAAGAAAAGTGTTAAATATACAGTATGTTTGGTCATGACTAAGCGGCATCAAATATACCTATCTTTATCGACAAAAACACCCATATTGTGGAGTTTACCCCCTCAGTTTTGGACAAGCTCCCTTTTTAAATTTATTTTTTATTTCAGTTGACCCTTCCTAATAATATCGATATCTTTGGACACAAAGGTCCTACAGATGTGAAAAAAATGTTTTTTGATAGAGGATACTACCGCCTTTCATTAAATGGAACAATATGAAAACATATAACTTAAAAATGTTATAAAAAATTCTTCAAAAACAATTTAAGTACAAAAATGTACTGATTTTCTCAGTAGATTCGTAAAAGTACAAGAACTAGCACATTGAAGTATATTTTTTTCTCAATGAGCTAACACGCAAGGATGTTAGCTACAAAACGATACCAAACATAATTTCTGTAAGTTACATATGTGGAAAGTAATTGCTGTTCGAACATGACCCACATGAACATTGATAAAATAGAAAAAACCTCACTACTGTATTTTCGATCATTCTCAATGATCAAACAAACAAATTAATCATAAAAGTTGCTCAAAATGGCCGCCTCTGCTCTGTAGACAGGCAGTGGCCTTCACGACGACCTGTCTTGTGTCTTTTGCTCGCGTAGTGATCATATTAGAACAGCCATAACTCTTAAATTATGTAACTTACAGAAATGATGTTAGTGTTGTTTTGTAGCTGATATCCTCGTGTGTTAAATCATTGAAAATATTATACTTCAATGTGCTAGTTCTTGTACTATTGCGGATTTACTAAGAAAATCAGTACATATTTTTACTAACATTTTTAAAGAATTTTTTAAGGAGTTTTCAAGTTAAATGTTTGTATATTGTTATACTTCAATGGAAGGTGGTAGTTTCATCTTTCAAAAAACATTTTTTCACATCTATAAGACCTTTATGTCCAAAGAAATCGATATTATTTGGAAGGGTCAACGAAAAAAAAAGGAAATTTAAAATGGGGGCTACTCCAAAACTAAGGGGTAAACTTCCAAGTTTGGGTGTTTTTGTCGATAATATTAGGTATATTTGATGACCATAAATGATCGCTAAGTCATGTCCAAACACACTGTATATTCATCCATTATTCAACTGAAATCATAATTCTAAAAAAAGTTATTTTTTATATATGAGAAATCAGAGATGTTGAAGAACAAAATTTTGTCAGAGTACTTCAATAAGTTCAATAACTCTGATAATTTGACGTGAGAGTTTTCTATTTAAAATGAGTGATGGTAGAATATTAAGGGAATTAATTTTTTGAGTCGAAGAAACTATAGTATAGTCCGTTCCCGAAATATTGAGTGTATAGTAGGCGTTCGTTTATTTGTCTGAAGTTGGCACTATTTGCTGTCATAACGTAAAATAAAGTCAAAGTTGCCGAATGTACCCGGCCTCGTCCAATGAGCTTCCGAGTTACAGAAAACTCTATGTAATATTGACAACATTGCGTATCAATCTGACAAGAAAATAAACAACATAACCTAAAATTTTAATATACATAGTGTAATATGCCAAATTGTCATGGCCAACCGACAGCTCAAACTTTCGTGAACGGACTATAGGATGTTTCAGATCTTTTGAGTGTTCGTTCAACTTGCAAGAGTGGTATATCGTTTTGCCAAAATGTCTGTAATTTTAGAAATTTGAAATGGTCTCAACGATAGGGTTCGACTCCCTGATTGAGAATCCGTCATGAAATTCAATTCTGTGCGTGGGGCCGGCCGCCGTAAGCACGATAACTTTTGAAGGGATTGTCCTAGAGACTGGAAATTTTCAGGGTGAGTTCAGTTCCAAATGCCACGATTAAGTTGCCAATATCGTACATGGTGTTCCATAAAAAACTGCTATTCAAAATTTTCAGATTCAGGTGAAATATATTTTGTGAATGAAGATTGATATACTGAATGTCCATGCAAAATTTCGAGAGTATCGCATCATCTGAACCATGTAAAATTCAATCGGAATATTGAAAAAAAGAATCTCTATATTTCCATAACAACATATCCGATTAGAGTGAAATTAATTTTGTGTATAAAGATTGATAAACTGAATGTTAATGCAAAATTTCAATAGGATCGCATCATCAGAACCATAGAATTCAATTACACTATAACTTTTCACCATTTTTGAAGGATTCAGCCCTGATCTAATGACTAATGTCATTCTGAAGAAACCTCAATAAAAATTTTTGAGAATATGAAAAGGTTTAGACCTGAAAAGCACTTGTTGAGTACACTGGAAATGTGAACAAAAGCGAAAACGTATCAATATAGGCGCTTTCTTCAGTACATCCTTATAATCACTGTAACATAATTTCGAAACTTCAACAAATTCCGTTATTTATATTTGGCGACCTTTCCAACGTTATGTAGTTTCACAGGTAACGGGGCAACTAGTGACATTTACCAGGCCTTCGAAAAAACGAATAAAACGCGAAAAGGAACAGTTAATACCATCGACCGACTTTTATAACCAACAACCATTCGACCGAGCATTTCGTAAACAACCGGCCGTAATCAATCTAAACAGCCCAAATTAGAATTCCGCTTATAGCGTACGTTCATCCAGTACATAGCCAGCGTTGTCGACATCATAACGACATAATCTCTAATAGTTTTTGAGCTATTGGCGACAAACCAAAAGCCCTCTTTTTCATCTCATCGTTCATAACATTAATTGAACAGAGAATAAAATTCGTCGATAAAATCAACAAATATTAAACTCATACTCCTAAGCTATTCAGCATGGAGGTTATTTCGCCCAGAGAATCTGCAGACAGTCGTTTCTGGCTGTTAGCCGTCATCATCACAGAAAAACCTCTAGTATCGTAATTTTTATATTATTTGGCAGTTAGCTAGTAAAAATTAAATCTTACCAGCGACATCTCAAATCAGTTCTTCTCAAAAAACTCCTCCATAATGTTTATCTCTAAACCATACCACCAAATATAAATCCAAACCAACTCTTGTAGGAATTAAACTTTTTCATCATTTACCTAAAATATCCAAGACTCTGAATAGCAAACATTTCAAGAATGCAGTTAAGACTTTGTTAATTGAAAGGTGTTATTACAGCATTGGAGAATACTTTTCTGATGAAAATATTCAGATAGGCACATGTATAAGTGGAGTTTTGTTATTATCTTTATTTGTTTTTGTTTTTTTCTTTCATATTGTGTATATCCTGGCGTGTCCTATACAGTGTTATGTGTCTTAGAGGATCAACAATCATTATTATTATTATCACCCCTTGAGCCTATTAGCCTAGAAAGGGTGTGATTTCTCACATCCCTAGCGATCGGATATCACAATCCCTAATAAGGGAAACATTCACGCATCCCAGATAGTAAAATGAAGGGGATTGAGCTCTGAGGTGTTCGGTGTTTTCCTTTCCCTGGGTCCTGGGTTGTTCGTGCTTCGTTGCTTGGTCCTGGATTTCTCGGTTGATGTCCTAGTAGTCGATCTTGCAATGTTTCCCTCCATGGTTGTTCTTGGTGTCGATCGTGACCTACAAACTTCTTTACCGTTCTACCAGCATCACTTTGTAAAGGTTTTCATCTTAATCCAGCTAGTTGAGGTTGGACTTGAGGCTCTTAGGAATAGTTCCTGTGGTTAATGTTGAAGCCTGACGTCTTTTAGACATTGAATATTTTCTATGTCAACAGAAATCTTGATCAACATAGTAGTTTGAGAAAACAAATAGTTTTGAATGAATAAAAAGTCTGTCATATACGCAAAACCAAAATTTATTATTTTAATTAGAAAAGATCTATTAATTTTACTTTAACATGGTAGCAGAGCGTGGTTACTGGATTAGAAAACAGATTTCTACATCTGGAAATATAAAATAATAAATTTGGTCACAGAAAGTTTAGAAGATGGATACGAGCAAAATTCAAATTGGTTTGCTAGATGGAAAGTCAAACTGGTCGACCTGGAAGTACAAATTGTGCATTTTTTTAAGGGGAATTAAAGGCAGCCTAGAAGTTATCGAAGGTAAATTGAAAGCGCCTATATCCTTACCAGAAGATGCTACAAGTACTGAGAAAACCAGGTACGAGAAAGACTTATCCGTTTTAAATCAAGCCGATAATAATGCTGTACTAATTCTGAATCTAAGTATGACACAAGAGACTTTAGAAAAAGTAATGCGTTTCACATCCGCTAGAGAAGTTTGGCTGGAGTTGCATAGACTTTATGATGGCAATGTCGAGGACAAGACATATGACTTATGCATGCAATTCTTCAGCTACGTAAAACAAGCAGATGATGATATAGCTACACATACATCAAAACTGAAGAATCTTTGGAATAAACTTCAGAAAGATATCTTGAAGGACAAATTGACAGCTGGAAATGAGTGTAAATGTGATTTACCTGAAATTTTACTAATTTGTGAAATATTAGAAACTCTACCTTCTGATTACTTCTCGTTCAAGTCAAGTTGGATGTTCATTCCAAACAAAGAAAGAACACTAGATAACTTGACAAATCAATTGGTTGCTTATGAAAAAGCATTATCAAGCCAAATTGAGACTAAACAAGAAGTTTCGTATACAGTAAACAAAAGAAGCAATTTATCTTGCAAATACTGTAAATCCCGAGGACATAAATAAAACAATGTCTGAAATGGAAGGCAGATGGTAAATCATCAAAACCTGACAAAACTAATAGAGTAAGCGATACAAATGTGCAATGGGGTTGACCAGAATAATTCAATGAGGGAAGGTGTTGAAGCCTGACGTCTTTTAGACATTGAATATTTTCTATGTCAACAGAAATCTTGATCAACATAGTAGTTTGAGAAAAACAAATAGTTTTGAATGAATAAAAAGTCTGTCATATACGCAAACCAAAATTTATTATTTTAATTAGAAAAGATCTATTATTTTACTTTAACAGTTAATATGAGAAAGGGAATGATTCTGGTACTTGACATTCCCCACTGCCTTTTGATCTGAAGTTCAAGCTCTCAATATTTCGATATTTTTTCAGCGTATTTTTGACGTAAATTGTTGTTATCCGGGATGGCTACGTCTATAAGTATTGCTCTCTTCATTTTTTTTATTCACTAGAATTATTCTGGCCTGTTATTATTATTAGCAACTGTTAAATTTGTAAGTACTGTGCGATCCCAGTATAGCCGTTCTCCAGTATTACTTCAGGCTGATACTCATGATACGGAATTGGTTCGGATTGCAGCATCTTCAGTTGAATGGCGAGTTCCTGATGAAGTATTTCAAAAACTGCATCATGTCGACTCTTATATTCATTTCCAGCAAACATTTGGCAGCCTCCTGTAATATGTTCGATTGTTTCTGATGTTTGGCATTCATAGCGTCCTATCCTTCATGATATATTTCTGTTTTCAGTTTGCACTATTTGATCTCGAATGGCAAGGAGAAAAACCTTCTGTTTCAGGAAACAATCTTTCAGAAGTCAGCCAGTAGTTCGACGCAGGAATGTCGACATGTTCCTGGGTGACCTCGTTCAGGTGTCTTCCATGTAAGCGCTTTTCTCTCCATCTTTGCATTTTATCACTATCCCTCTGTGTGGTGTTTTTATGAGGGTGCTCGCTTAGTAGAAGAGGTGTTGAACTATCTGCTTCAATCAGAATCTTATGTGAGTCCGATTTGTTTGACTTGTCCACAAAGTAATTTCTTGAGTTTTTTATCTGTTCAGCCGCCATTTTTTTTACGTCCACGAAGCCTTGACCGCCTTGGGTTCTAGGAATCGTTGTTCTTTCGACACAGCATTTAGGACTTGTTGGCCTTTGTGCACAGTGTTTTCATTTTTAGTTGAAGTTATTATTATTATTTCAACAGGTCATTAGGAATCGAATAACACTTCAATAATATTTTCGAAAAAGTTTAAACCTTGAGCACTACATTGATTACACTGGAAATGTGCACGAAAGCTTCTCCTTCTCAGCATAGGCTTCACTACTAATAATCAATGTTACATCATTTCACCGGTAACGGGGCAACTAGTGACATTTACCAGGCCTTCGAAAAACGAATAAAACGCGAAAAGGAACAGTTAATACCATCGACCGACTTTTATAACCAACAACCATTCGACCCAGCATTTCGTAATCAATCTAAACAGCCCAAATTAGAATTCCGCTAATAGCGTACGTTCATCCTGAACAAAGTCAGCGTTGCCGACATACTAACGACTCCATTATTTGTCTCCCCGTAGCTGGGAATTAATTAGGAGAATTTTATAATCATAAAGCGCCATAAACACGTCTTGTTACTTACCACGATGCTAGCAGGTGTTCTCAGGTTAGGCGGAGCGTGGACTAGATTAAGTCGACGATATCTACGTCATCTAAGAGAATGCTTAATTGATACAACAAAAACGTAATCGGTTTTGATTTTTTTCGTTACTGATTCGCGAAAATAATTTATGAGCTTACAGGATGGTTATTTAATTGGTACATCAATTTTAACTATGGGTTCGATTAATGAGAAAACATTTACAGTAGAGACTCGATAATCCGGATCAATTAATGCAAGGGATGATCCGGATTAATGAGGAATCCGGAATACCGCGTCTTACAATTTAGTAAAGATGCAATTTAAAAAAACGGTTGAAATAAATATAGACTTTATTATCGAAATCATAAAACAAATATATTATTTGGAATAATTACATATTTTACGTTTTCTACTGTAAGGGAAAAAGAATGCTGAACAATAGCTTTCTCCTGTATATCTTTCAGAAGCTGAATATCAGTAATTGCCATGAGTTATGGAATAAACAGACTGCATCGAATTGATCTATGCTCTAAATGCATTTGCTAACATTATCCCCGTCTTCGAGGATCGAAAAAATATGTGCTAAAAGGTCTTTTCGGTATTTCAGTTTTGTTAATTTAATATCATTATGATCCATATGCTGTATCAAAGCTGTATGGTTTGGAGGTAGAAACATTCCATTCCATTTCACTAATTAATTATTCTTGTCTGACTTTTCTGTCTTTTACCATTGTGCACTATTATATACCAAAAGAAAGCCCGATCGTCGTCATAGAAATTGAGTTACGACAAGTTAGAACCGTAAACCACGTATGCAACGATCGGAAATTCGGATTATTGAGTCTTGCAATACGGATTATGTGAATGATGATTTTAGAAAAAGCCTTTATATTAGGTTTGTTTATTCCTGCTCTGAGGGCCAACTGTTAACACGATAACTTCCAAAAGAGACAACTGCAATACTTGAGGTTTTTGAGAGGAACTTGCCTGTCATCTGAATAACACAGATAAAATGAAAGAGGTTATTCTTCAGATCATTTCATGAAAAACGTTCCTATAATATTGGTCTGGAACTTCATTGTTTTCAATACCGGATGTAGAAATTTTACTTAAACTGACCAAAAAAGTAGTACTCCACTGAGATATTTCAAACTAACAATTATTTTTTTATTCTTCACTAATTCGTGATAAAAATTCTCTTCTGCCGTTTTTCGTGTAGGGGCGTTTTAATGTGTGAAAATGAAACATTCTAACGCGTATTTATAGTAGAACGTTACGTTGAAATGTTGTATTTTTTTTAGGGCTGATTGCACCGTTATCGTTTTAAACCTCCAATGAGTAGCCTTCGCTGAAAAAATTAATTTTTTTTGAATTTTTTCAGCTACAGCGACCCGCGTCATTTTATTCACAAACTCGAAAGCGTGGAAAACGAATACGGAATCAGTTTTTCCTTAGAATAATTATTTTTCCAAATAATCGACTTTTTGTGGAAAACTCCGGAAAAATTGGTCATCCTTCTGAACCTTTTTTACGAAGGTGAAATCATCTGAATTCTGAAAGTGATTGGATCAAAGGAAAATACGCCTCGGAAATCCAAAATCAATGATTTCCAAAATATCCATATCATCTCCTGAAAAAATGTCGTCTTATACAGTAGAGACTCGATAATCCAGATCAATTAATGCAAGGGTTGATCCGGATTAATGGGGAATCCGGAATACTGCGTCTTACAATTTAGTAAAGATGCAATTTAAAAACGGTTGAAATAAATACATATAGGCTTTATTGTCGAAATCATAAAACAAATATATTAAATGAAATAATTAGATATTTTACGTTTTTTACGCTAAGGGAAAAAGAATTCTGAACAACAGCTTTCTCCTGTATATCTTTCAGAAGCTGAATATCAGTAATTGCCAAGAGTTATGGAATAAACAGACTGCATCGAATTGATCTATGCTCTAAATGCATTTGCTAACATTATCCCCGTCTTCGAGGATCGGAAAAATATGTGCTAAAAGGCCTTTTCGGTATTTCAGTTTTTTAATTTAATATCATTATGATTCATATGCTGTATCAAAGCTGTATGGTTTGGAGGTAGAAACATTACATTTCACTAATTAATTATTCTTGTCTGACTTTTTGTCTTATACCATTGTGCACTATTATATACCAAAAGAACGCCCGATCGTCGTCATAGAAATTGAGTTACGACAAATTAGAACCGTAAACCACGTATGCAACGATCGGAAATTCGGATTATTGAGTCTTGCAATCCGGATTATAAGGACATAATACAATCTTGACGTCAATCCGGACTAGTAAATATCCGGATTATCGTTCTCCGGATTATCGAGTCTCTACTGTACTTCAATAACGATTTTTTCAGCATCTGCAGAAGTGACATAACGGCTGTTGAAATAAGTGAAATATTTTTGTTTGTTTTGTACTTAAGCGAGTGCTATAATATCGTTTTGCCCGAATGTCTGTAATGACTGATGACGAATTCGTGGTCAAATTCATTTCTGTTCATGGGCCGTTCGTCCAGCCGTTAGCATAATAACATTCGAAGGGATTGTCCTAGAGACTTGAAATTTTTAGGATGAGTTCAGGTCTCAAATGCCACAGTTAAGTTCGTTAACCAGCCAAACCGTACAGGGTGTTCCATAAAATATGGCCATTAAAATTTTTGTTTCCTCAATATCTCAGACAAAACGAAACTAATCGAAATGTTACGCCGAATGCAAGATGCTCATAACAAGCCTCATGCAAAATTATGTGGCCATAGTGTGGACAGAACCATAGAACACTGAATTGGAACATTGAAAATAAAACTTCATATTTCCTTAAAGAGATATCCGATTCGAATGGAAGTTATTTTGTGAAAGAGATCGGTACATTGAATGTTCATCCAAGATTTCGTGGCCATATATTAACAGAACCATAAAAAAATCAATTGAAATATATTGAAAGAAGAATCTTTATATTTCCATAAAAGGATATCCCATTCCAGTGAAATTTTTTTAAGAATAAAGATTGATATACGGGATCTTCATGAAACAATTTGTGATCAGAACCATAGAAAATTGAATTGGAATATTGAAAGAAGAATCTTTATATTTCCATAACAGAATATCCGATAAGAAATTTATTTGAGAATGAAAACTAATACAGTGGACACTCGATAATCTGGAGAACGATAATCCGGATATTTACTAGTCCGGATTGACGTCAAGATTGTATTATGTCCTTATAATCCGGATTGCAAGACTCAATAATCCGAATATTTCCGATCGTTGCATACGGATTTACGGTTCTAACTTGTCGTAACTCAATTTCTATGACGACGATCGGCGCGTTCTTTTGGTATATAATAGTGCACAATGGTATAAGACAAAAAAAGTCAGACAAGAATAATCAATTAGTGAAATGGAATGTTTCTACCTCCAAACCATACAGCTTTGATACAGCATATGGATCATAATGATATTAAATCAACAAAACTGCAATACCGAAAGGCCTTTTAGCACATATTTTTCGATCCTCGAAGACGGGGATAATGTTAGCAAATGCATTTAGAGCATAGATCAATTCGATGCAGTTCTGTTTATTCCATAACTCTTGGCAATTACTGATATTCAGCTTCTGAAAGATATACAGGAGAAAGCTATTGTTCGGCA
Source organism: Propylea japonica (assembly GCA_013421045.1). Lineage (NCBI taxonomy): Eukaryota > Metazoa > Arthropoda > Insecta > Coleoptera > Coccinellidae > Propylea > Propylea japonica. The sequence continues at coordinate 79,029,946 of CM024240.1, read as the reverse complement.
TTCTTTTCCTTACCGTAAAAAAACGTTAAATATCTAATTATTTAATTCAATATATTTGTTTTATGGTTTCGATTATAAAGCCTATATTATTTTAACCGTTTTTTAAATTGCATCTTTAGTAAGACGCGGTATTCCGGATTCCTCATTAATCCGGATCAGCCTTGCATTAATTGATCCAGATTATCGAGTCTCTACTGTATACTGAATGTTAATGCAAAATTTCAATAGGATGCCAAAGAAAAAAAATTTTTTTAATTTATTTTTTTTACATTTTTCATTTCTTAATAATTTCCAGAATATAATTCCGATTGTGCTGAGATTCTGCATTTATATATTTGGTATCAATCGCTGGTTCCAGGTAAGTCTTATAGCTCCCCCAATGACGAGCGCTCAAAGGCACCTGCTCAGGGCTTTTCTTGAATTTTTTTTTCTGATTGTTCCTTGAGAAACAGAGTGTTACAGTTTTGGCCAAATGTCTGTTTCAAGTTTCAAATTTTGAGCCGGGAGTGATCATAGAAAATTCAATTGGAGGATTGAAAAGAAGAATCTTATATTTCCATAACATGATATCCGATTCGAGTGAAATTCATTTTGTGCATGAAGATCGACAAAATGTTAATGCAAAATTTCACAAGGATCAGGACCATAGAATTATATGTTTTAATTGTTAAGTTTTTACATATTTCAGTGTTTGAATAATTTGAAGAATTTATTCCGATCATGCTGAGATTCCTCATTCATATATTTAGTGTCAATCTCGAGTCCTATACAAAATTTTGAGGTGATAGCCTTTTTGCTCTACCAATGAAAGAGAGATAGCTCAAAAGCATCTTAAATTTGTTTCAGAAATAATTAATCATATCATAAAAGCTTGCTGCTATGAATAATCATTCAGTTTTACGGAATAAATTTGCCGTTTGCGAAGTAGAATATATTCAGAACAATGTCATCATTGAAAACAACTGATAGCTTAGAGATTGCATCGCAGCACAATTATTGTTCGATTCAATGTTGAACATCGTGTTGTGCGATTTGAAACATTATGTCTATGACTCAATATTTAAAGCTGAAAGTCGATAAAACATTTTATAGTTGTTGACGTGGAATTCCTGATGATGGCATGTTCATTGAAATATACTGCTCCACAAGAGTTAGGGATAGATCTATCGTATTCAAGAGTTTGAAAGTATGTAATCTTCGAGAAAATCGCTGTAAAATCATTTAACACTCAATAACAACTTGAATCGGTATGAGATATTTCGTCAATCAGGGGCTATTGCACCAAATACTTTGCAACTTTTCACTTTTCAAATTGCACGAAACGCATTCATCATTGAAAAGTGTAATGTTGAAAAGTCAAGTTCAAAGTGAAAAGCACTTCGCAGAAATTGAATGTTGGGGGAAATGTTGTACAACATAAATAAATTTCGCTTTTGAAATTTGTCATAATGCGAAGTGTAAAGTGAAAAGTTACAAAGTATTGGGGTGCAATAGGCAACAGGTCGCCTTATTTTCTGAAGTTTGGTTTTTTGCATATGCTTTTTATTTTGAAAGGGGAGTCAGTTCATCAACGGCTTCGATTTGAAAGGAGTGAGACGTGAATTAACAAAGGCTGAGGCTAATATGGCTATCGGCATACTACAGGGTGGCCTAATCAGGGTGTTGGAGTGGAAGAGGGAAGGCCCCAAGTCAGCCAAAGTGTGATATCTCCACTTCGGAATAGGTTCAGGGGGACAGGTTCCGTATTGGAAAGACCAAGGCTTGGTGGGCGACGAAAAAAAACACCTGCTCAAGATTGTTTCATCACCGTTTCGGCGAAAGAAGCCCTAAATCTACGTGTAGAATGCTACGGCAATACAAGTTCTGATGGGCCATTGAAAAAAATTGGCACAACCTACGAAAAAGTGGTTTATCCTGGTTTTGAGTCAATACCTCACCCATTTTTTCATTTAAGTTTTAAATATCACATCATCAAGATTATATCCTTCAGAAGCGATGAACTGATGTAGGCGATTTGTGAAGTTTCCTACTGCGTTCTGACACACATCGAATGGCGACGATTTCCTCTCCTAAAACGGATCTTAAGTTCTTTAAAATTGTGGGGACGATACTTAAAAACCTTTTCTTGAGGTAGCCTCAGGGAAAATATCGCAAATGTTCCATATGCGCGCCTCGATCTCTGAGGGGCGACCTGGGATGACCGGCGAGATCACCGGATTTGAGCATTTGCGATTTTCCCTTAGGGCTACCTCAAGGAAAAGGGTTTTAAGCATTATCCTCACAATTTGGAAGAACTAAGAACCGTATTAAAGGCGAAATTCCGCTATTTCTATCGATATGTGATTTGAAAACTTCACAAATCGCCTATATCAGTACATCGCTTCTGCAGGACATCATCTTGATGATGTATTCTTTGAAACTTATATGAAAAAATGGGGTCAGGTACTTACTGACTCAACAGAATAAAACCCACTTTTTCGTAGGTTGTGCCAAATTTTTTTAATACCCATCAAAAAACTGCACTGTTTGTTTTGCCGCACCCTGTATATGGGTAAAAAAAGTATGTCGCTTCATTGATTTGTTTATTTTAATCATTCCATTCATTAAATGTTTGAATGAAGATGAACAGAATATGAACATATATATCATTTTTGAGTACCTATTTCGAAAGACAAAAATTATCAAGTCACGCCAAGATGTCAAAATTAGACAAAAAAAATGTTGGACCCGACTCGACATTTCTACGAAAAGGCTCGAAAACCCCACGCTTCAGGGATGAAAAATAGAAACGGTTATATTTATTTATAAAACCGGGTTCTCAGAGCTTCGACGTGTAGCTCGCTACACTTATTCGAGCTACACGTCGAGCTCTGAGACCCGGCTTAAGCCTGAAATAGGCACTAAAATAGCCCCGGACGCAGGCCGCATTTCGTTGGAATTTCAGGCGGATTAAAAACTCACGAAAAAGGCATAATTCGAGTATAATGAATTACCATATGAAAAGAATATCATACAACAAATTTAATGAAGTTCAGTATTCCATATTGCTCCACTATTCAACAATCGGCAGCTTTATGTCTCACTACCGTATCGACTCTATAAAAATTTCGCATCACCAGTTCCAATTTTATAACAATTAAGTTTGATGAACCCAAAGCACCCACCACTTCGTTCATTTTTAATGATACGGTCCTGCGTCGAGTACTCAAGTATAATGACCCGACTAGTCGCGGATTTGGCACGTTCATGGCATGTCGAAAAAAAATCGTTTCTAATAGTCTCAAAGCCGGTCACCACAATTTACAATTCCGGTCTTAGTTGCTCGGATTCCAAAACGGCTTTTCAATGGCAAAACACGGCTTTGTTTTTCGGAGTTATATATCCAGGAACACCGCCGGGTTAACTAAGGCAAACAGGAAGACACAAAGGAATTGTTCGTTATTTGCTGGTCGCCGCCGCAATGTTTCCGTTTCTACGCGAACGGTCTATTCAAGAATCTGTAGGTACTTTCGAATTAGCCTTGGTTAGTTTTATACGCGTTTTTTTATCGAGCATCGTGGGAATGGAAATGGCTTTGAGATGGAGGATCTATTCTACAGGGTGTCTGTAAACAAATCCGAGGGGACGATTCCTCGATGAAAATAAGCATTCATATAAATTTGTTTCGAAATCGACCCCCTTCCAAGATACAACCCTTTGAAGGCGAAGACAAGTTGACTGTTTTCATTTTTTTTGTCTCAAAAGAGTCCTAAGAAACACTGAGTCATAAAACTATACATGATATGATTCATTAAGTAGATGTTACTCACACAATATTTTTCATCACATAACTTTTTACTAGGGGTTGAAAATAACAACCCCTTAAGATTTCGTGGGATATATTTTCGAAAACTAAAATTCTCTTATGGTTTTCCATTCAATTCTAGAGAAAAAGTCTCTTTCGAAATTTCTCGAAAAAAGTATCGACAGTGTCGAGAATTGCTGAAGACTTTTTTGTTCCGGAATTGAATAGAAAACCATGAGATAATTTTATTTTTGGAAACCCCCTTTCTAGATACCGTCTTTGGAAAGCGATGACGAGTTGAAAGTTTTAAATTTTTTTACGCCTTCCTTAAAACCCTGAGTCACAAAACTATACATAATATGGAGCACTAAGTAGATGTAACTTACACAATTATAAGGGGTTGAAATAACAACCCCCTGTGATTTTCGATCAAAATTTGTTTTCGTGGGATATATTTTCAAAAAATAAAATTCTCCCATGGTTTTCTATTCAATTCCGGAGAAAAAAAGTCTTTTGCAAAATTTCGACACAGTCGATACTTTTCTCGAGAAAATCATCATACAGATTTGGTAGTGAAAAGATTAAAAATTATGGATCATTGAACTTTCATCAAGGTGATTTAAGTATTTGTTTCAAGATACACTCACCGTCAAAATAATCGATCCACTCAATAAATCAATCAATTTGTTGATTCATAAATATGTTACTCTTAGTCCGATTTGACTGAATTTTATTCTCAATTGTAGGTAATTCTACGGAACACTTATACGATGAAATGGAGAGAGCAGTGAACATAATTGCTCGCAAGTTTTTTTTTCCGAGAAAAGTATCGACTGTATCGAAATTTTGCACGAGACTTTTTTCTCCAGAATTGATTGGGAAACCATAAGAAAAATTTATTTTTTGAAAATCTATCCAACGAAAACAATTTTTGAGCAAAATTGGGTTGTTATTTTCAACTATAATAATGTTAAGAGATCTAAAAATTTTGCGTGAGTAGCATCTACTTAGAGCTCCATATTATGTATAGTTTTATGACGCAGTGCTTATAAGAAGCCGTCAAAAAAATTAAAAACTGTCAACTCGACATCGCCGTCCAAAGGCTGCAAGGGGGGGTCGATTCGAAACAAGTTCAAATGAACAACCTCTGCTTATTTTCATCATCGAGCATTCATCTTCTGAAGTCCCTCGCATTTGTTTACAGACACCTTGTAAACATTTTGATATGTATAGAAAACAGTTGTACCAACCAAAAAATTCATCATTATTACAAATTACTCAGCAAAAATAATGTTTTTGGGATTATTAATACTAATTTCACCATTTTCTTGTTCTGATTGAATAATATTGTTCAGTTGAATAGAAGAAGCTGAACTGATAGAAATAGTCCAAATAATATTTCATCATAAGAAAACATATCTATTGTTTTAGATTTCCAAAATTTTTTCTGTTTCATTAACTATGATTTTAAATTTATTTGATATTTTAAGGTGCGCTAGATAGGTACATATGATTGAACAAAATTTACCTTTCGATGCTTCTGGAGGCAATCCTCGATAGTAAGTGAGCTCACCTGAAAAAAAAGGACAAAATTCAAATATTGAGTACAACACATAAAAAGATACCGAGTATTTCAATAATCTGTTCATATTCATTTTATGAAAGTAATGTTGTGGTATCGTATTTAATTGCCATTTGTATATTTTCAAGTATTTGATTTCTTTCAATGAAATGTATTCTATATTTGGAATAACTGCACACATTTTTGTATTTATTTTGATAGAAAAAAGCAGAAAGAAACAAGAAATGAGTTTAAAAGAGTTTAACCATTATTATCGATTCAAGGCAAATTAGAATATGATAAAATTTTGACCCGATCGGACATCTACGTGTTTGAAATGTCCCAAGGATTCTAGTATGGTGAAGACCTCATTATTGGTCGTTACCCCCTGCCAAACGATATTCGAAGTATCTGATTTTTACTGACTGTTCTAAGATTAGTTTTCGTCTTTTTCCCCTTACTCATTCCATAGTATCCCCATTACAAATCCACATAGTCACATTCGGCGACAAGCGAGTTGGCCCCTCACTGCATCTATTCATAACTTAAATGTTCGCCCGTAGTAGTGATAAAATGAAGATAATCCATTTCAACAAATCCTCATCAATTCAGCGAAATAACGCCCGTCTAGAATTCTAATTCGAATACTCGTCCAAAGCCTCTGCGTGTATATTGAAATTTTTGAAACGGTCCATTCTCAGAAGGTTCCTCAAGAGTACTTCTTTTTCAGTTTCTTCTTTTTGTCCAGAAACTCTTTCCTATACCACAGAAAAGTTTTGGTCAGTAAGTGACGCTTGTGCCCCTTTCTTGCAAGTGTGTTAGCCTCTTCGTTTCCTACGATTCCTGAGTGGGCAGGCATCTAAGTGAACATGTTCTTGCCTACTTAAGTTTAAACCTACCTTGAAAATTACAAGTTTCGAAGTTGTTGCTTTCAGACAGAAGCACTGGTGTTTACAGTCGATGGTTAGTTGAACCCATAATAAAAATTCAAGAAAAGCCCTGACAGGAGCTTCTGAGCGCTCGTTCATTGGTGGAGCAATAGGACTATTACCTCGAAATTCTATATGGGACTTAAGATTTAATAACAACTATGTAAATGCAAATTTCAGCACAATCGGAATTATATTTTGGAAATTATTCAGAAAATTAAATACATATGTAAAAAAATAAATAATAAAAAAAATCAATTTTATGCTTCTGATGCGATCCTTTTAAGATTTTGCACGAAGATTAACCGTGGGTTTCGCAAAGCTTGATTGGGCAATCAAATCGTTGATTTTGAATTAAGTCGACGGTTTATATCAAAAATGAACTGATAATTGCACTGAAATGATGACATTTCAATAATCGAGCTGATTGGAGTTTTGTGAAACCCAGCTTAAGTATATTAGTCTTGATTCACAAAACAAATTTTACTCGAATCGGATATCCTGTAATGGAAATATTTAGATTCTCATCTTCAATGATCTGATTGAATTTTCTATGGTTCTGTTAATACTATGGTCACGAAATTTTGTATGAGGCTTATTGTGGGCATCTTGCATATGGCCGCAACATTTTATTTCGATTGGTTTCGTCTTGTCTGAGATATTGAGGAACAAAGATTTTGAATGGTTTGGCTGCGAACCAAGACATTCGGGAACCATACTCACCCTGAAAAACTCAAGTCTCTATGAAAATCCGTTCAAAAGTTATCGTGCTAACGGACGGACGGGCCCATGAACAGAATTGAGTTTGACCAAGAATTCTTCAACATGGAGTCCTATCGTTTGGGACAATTTTCGGCTCAAAATTCGAAAATTACAGGCATTTGGGCAAAACGATATAGCACTCGATTAAGAATATTCAAAAACAATTTATCGTTCTCCAAAAGCCATAAGGCTTTTGGAAAAGAGTGAGAGGAAAAGCTTTTCTAGAATTTATTTTCGTCGTTACCTAGTTTAGTTTGAAAAGGGGTTTCAGTTCACTGCGACCTCTCAAGATCTATTGTGCTCCATTACTGAGCTGTTCTGGTCACCCTTCACAGCTCGCCTTCCAGTTTCAGAGATCTAATGAAATCTAATATCTGTGAAGGCTTCAACGAGGCTAGTTTCTCACTCTTACGAGTTTCTCACCCAAGGCATTCTTTCCTTAGGCTCGTTTTCGTCCTTTCTCCGAATTTCATTTTATCGTACCTCCATTTCAAATCCACTTCAAATAATTATCAGGTCATCATTTAACAAGTTCTACTATAGAACTCGTTAAATTCTAGAAAAGCTAGAAAGGCCACATTCGGCGACAAGCGAGTTGGTCCCTTACTGCATCTATTCATAACTTAAATGTTCGCCCGTAGTAGTGATAAAATGGAGATAATCCATTTCAACAAATCCTCATCAATTCAGCGAAATAACGCCCCGTCTAGAATTCTAATTCGAATACTCGTCCTAAGCTTCTGCGTGTATATTGCTGCCCCTGTTCATTTCGAATTCATTGACGTTGTTCTATTTTCGTTGGCGCCAGTTTTTGAATGACTGACTGGGGAAATGAAATACTTGTTTGGCTGTTTCGTATCTAGATAAAATTTCCGACATAGTTTCGAGTGCTTGCATGAGAATGAATGTGGTATCAATTACGAGGGAAATACAGTAGAGACTCGATAATCCGGATCAATTAATGCAGGGGATGATCCGGATTAATGAGGAATCCGGAATACCGCGTCTTACAATTTAGTAAAGATGCAATTTAAGAAACGGTTGAAATAAATATGGGCTTTATTATCGAAACCATAAAACAAATATTATTTGGAATAATTAAATATTTTACGTTTTTTACGTTTCAGAAGCTGAATATTAGTAATTGCCATGAGTTATGGAATAAACAGACTGCATCGAATTGATCTGTGCTCTAAATGCATTGGCTAACATTATCCCCGTCTTCGAGGAACGAAAATATGTGCTAAAAGGCCTTTCGGTATTTCAGTTTTCTTAATTCAATATCATTATGATTCATATGCTGTATCAAGCTGTATGGTTTGGAGGTAGAACATTCCATTCCATTTCACTAATTAATTATTCTTGTCTGACTTTTTTTGTCTTATACCATTGTGCACTATTATATACCAAAAGAACGCCCGATCGTCGTCATAGAAATTGAGTTACGACAAGTTAGAACCGTAAACCACGTATGCAACGATCGGAAATTCGGATTATTGAGTCTTGCAATCCGGATTATAAGGACATAATACATATTGACGTCAATCCGGACTAGTAAATATCCGGATTATCGTTCTCCGGATTATCGAGTCTCTACTGTATTAGATTTTTTCGGAATTAGTTGTAACTATTCGGAATTTTTGGAATTATTCGGAACTTCTGGAATTATTCGGCATCTTTGGAATTATTTGGAATTTTTAGGAATTATTTCAAATTTAACGTTACTTGTAAGCTTGCGCCCCAGTCTGGGTCTAACATTACCATAATGCACGAAGCACGAATTTAAGATAATTCTGACAAAAAAAAGTCAGACAAAAATAATTAATTAGTGAAATGGAATATTTCTACCTCCAAACCATACAGCTTTGATACAGCATATGGATCATAATGATATTAAATTAACAAAACTGAAATACCGAAAAGCCCTTTTAGCACATATTTTTTCGATCCTCGAAGACGGGGATAATGTTAGCAAATGCATTTAGAGCATAGATCAATTCGATGCAGTCTGTTCATTCCATAACTCTTGGCAATTACTGATATTCAGCTTCTGAAAGATATACAGAAGAAAGCTATTGTTCAGAATTCTTTTTCCCTACCGTAAAAAAGTAAAATATCTAATTATTTCATTTGATATTTTGTTTTATGGTTTCGATAATGAAGCCTATATTTATTTCAACCGTTTTTTTAAATTGCATCTTTACTAAATTGTAAGACGCGGTATTCCGGATTCCTCATTAATCCAGATCATCGCTTGCATTAATTGATCCGGATTATCGAGTCTCTACTGTATTCTCGTCCAATACGAAATAGGTCCCCGTATCGACGACCTCGGCTTCCTCAGACTTCGAAGGTAGACCAGTACGTATCCAATACTCGACGAGACGACGGAATTTCCTCAGCATAAATAAAATTACATCATTAACCTCATAAACAGCAAAACGAATGCTGAAATATGAGGATAACCTGAATAGAGACGAATCTCGGTGCTACCAAGTGAGAAACGTCGTCAGTCGACCTCGTTCAGAAAGGTAAATTGGCTCTTTACCAGTTCAATCCTGGTTCCAGCACCGATTCGTATGAACGTATAATACCGTCAGAGATCGTTCGATGGTAATTAATTTCACATACGTCGTATCGTGCCGAAGGAGACCCGCTCTCCACAGCTTTCTATAAAATATTCTATGGGAGCGATATCTCGTACACTGGTGCCACATCTCTCCATTTATCAGAAGATCTAATGAATTGGCATTAAATTGAACACTCGATTTAATTTAGAATTGAATGTCCTAATATCTGGGCAATCCATGGTAATGAAAACACTATTCCAGATATAACTACTTGTGCGATTTTTAATTTACTTTACATGTTTCGAGCTAATTCCGCTCATCTTCAGGAGTACAAATCACAAAGTGAAGCTCTTTGGTTTTACTTCAATTCTGAATTCGGAAGATGAGTTCGAGTCCGAAATGTTATTTTTTATCTCCCAATAACTAGAATATTAATCCTCAATTGTAGTAAAAATTGTTTTGATGGAAGAGTTGCACTGATTATATTAAGAATAACTATCTTGGTTGAAATCTAAAATATCTTCCGCGAATTCAACTACTGCTCTTCTCAAGCATATAGGCCAAGCAATAGAGGTTTTTAACGTGACAAAAATACTACCTGAAATCTGCTGACTGTGCAGTCATGCGATAGGTATTTCTACATGTTTTTCATGATAAATTCCACTCCTGAATCGTCTTAGGTTGTTTTGAGAAGCGAAAAATAGCCAAAAAAATAAAAATTTTTCTTTTTCGTTTATAAAACGTGAAGTATCGATCTGATCGAAAAGCTGTTAAGGCATTTTGTAGAGAATTCAAAAACAAAAAAATGAGAGGTGACACGTCTCAAGCGGATAATTAGTTTCCGAGAAATCATAAATTTTTTGAAAATTCATAACTTGGTCAATTTCTGAGATGAAGCGTAGTTGCTCTGAATTTAAGTAGTTATTAACATATACTTTATTGGTGCACAATTACAAAGCTGTCGTATAAATAGTTTTTGCACAATTGCAAACAAGGTCGTGATACTCGGCTACTTGTCGGATTTGAATTTTACAAGAAGCATTTTAAAAAGAAATAAAATTCTTCAAATCGTTCATTCTCTCGATACCGACCGATAATGTTTAGTGGGTGAAAAACGGCGTCAAACAGGAGCAAAAAGGCTCGAATGCATCGAACTAGTCGCGGAGTGGGGTCGCCAGCTACGCGAGGAAACTGTATACCTTGTATCTTTCGCGCATCGCGTAGCGGGCGACTCCCGCTCCGCGACTAGTTTGATGCATTCGAGCCTTTTGCTCCTGTTTGACGCCGTTTTTCACCCACTAAACATTATCGGTCGGTATCGAGAGAATAAACGATTTGAAGAATTTATTTCTTCTTTAAAATGCGTTTTGTAAAATTCAAATCCGACAAGTAGCCGAGTATCACGACCTTCTTGAAAAAAGTACGTCGAAATCGGAAAACTGCGATTGCGCAAAAACTATTTATCCGACAGCTTTGTAATTGTGCACCAATAAAGTATATGTTAATGACTACTTAATTCAGAGCAACTACGCTTCATCTCAGAAATCGACCAAGTTATGAATTTCCGAAAATTGATGTTTTTTTCCAGTTTTTTAGACTTTTCTCGAAAATAATTATCCGCTTGAGACGGGTCACCTCTCATTTTTTTTGTTTTTGAATTCTCTACAAAAATTGCCTTAACAGCTTTTCGATCAGATCAATACTTCACGTTTTATAAGCGAGAAAGCAAAATTTTGGATTTTTTGGCTATTCTTCGCTTCTCAAAAAAAACCTAAACGATTCAGGAGTGGAATTTATCATGAAAAACATGTAGAAACTACCTATGCATGGCTGCACAGTCAGATTTCAGGTAGTATTTTTGTCACGAAATCGACCTTTCGATAGCTCTATTGCTTGGTCTAATACACTATTCTTGATCCAAATACCAGGTAATCATCTGCCATAATTTTAAACGGTTATATTTCGCCCATAATATCAACTTAAATTTCGGAATAATATCGAAACTTATGACAACTAATGTCAAAATGACATATTTATATTTAGCCAACCCTCCTCTTTGGCAACACTGCATTTCGGACTCAAGACATGAAACGGCTACTCGTTATCGCTTTAGCTGTCGGCAGCGATGTTTGAGCAAGTTGTACATACGACGCTTTTTGTCTCGATCACCCAATGGCCAATCTACCGGATGAGGTTCAAGTCTCTGTTTTTGCATGGATCTGAAGACACCTAAATGATAAGTTAACAACCTGGGAGGATATGGATAAACAATGTTCGAAGCGTGACAAAAAATTGCCCACGTCAAATTTATCGCTTTTAGTAAGATTGCTGGGAACAGAACTCAGATGTCTTTTTTATACGATTGTCCCAGATAGTGAGTACGGAATACTGGATCTGCAAGTTTCGTTTTACAAAAAACACATGGTCAGATCAAGAAAGAACATAGTAAGGTCATGTCATATGTAAACGGCAGGTGTTATTGGGATAAATAATTACCGACGGCGGCGCTGCAATCGCCGAATCAGCTGTTCCCCGAAACGAGTATTGTTTCGTGTACGTCAAAGCAAAACAAGAGAGATTCTGTGTGTTTTTCTCAAGTGTTTCAGTTGATTTATTTAGTCTTTTGACCAGGGTTCGAAGGATATATATCAAGTGATATATATCATTTTTTTTTTTTTTTATTTTTTTTTTTATTTTTTTTTTTTTTTTTTTTTTTTTTTTTTTTATGTTTCACACAAAATTTGCGGTTTTTCTGCGGTTATCCGGACTGGCGTCAAGGGTAACCACAGTGATGCTCTCAGTGAGGATATAACATCTTCCTTACTATGTTCACGGTGCCCAGTATCACCGCCTTCTGCATCCACATAATAGTGTTCTGGGGCAACTCTAGTTCACGTATATGTTGGGTGGTTTTTTATGAACGAGACCATTAGCTGAAATTATGAGGGGCAATTTTTTGTAAGGTTTTGGTCTAGTGGCACAGCGAAGTGTTCGGCTCCTCGGTCAGTTATTGGTTAGATCCCAGTATACTTTTTACTATCGCTTTTATTTTCCCCTCCTGACCTCTACCGTCGCACCATTTCTCTAAGCTCTGTTATGTTTATCGCTGCCATCTGTTGTATATCTTCGTGTTCCTTTCTTTCGTGTGCTAACCATGTTGCCTTTGTGTTGTGTGTTTCCTTGTTTGACCAGATGTTTGACCAATATTTATGCATGTCAGTTGGGGATGGGGTTTTTGTTGTTTCCAAATTTTTGTCCTCATCAAGCTTCCTGAAGAACTGCCGCTGATTGTTAGTGAATAGGTTGTTGTCTCGATATCGTTGAGTTCTTTTGTGATACCTCCTCATTCTATTCCCTAGTGCTGCTATCTTTTGTTTGAGATTTTCTGTGTACGTTTTCAATTTTTCTTTGTATTGTGGTTCTTTTATTTTGATCTTTAGTTTTCGTGTAACCTTTTCAACTTTATTTTTGACCTTCTTACTAGGATTTGTGTTACTTAAGTAGGCGTGCAGTATTCCTATTTCCTTTCTGAGACTGGTTATCTTCCTCTCGATCCTTTCCTCCCATGGTGGTCTTTGTTGGTGGTGCTCTACTTGTGTTTTGTTCTCTATTTTTGTTTTCAGGATTATGTTACAGACTGTTGCAGCGCAATAGACTGAGTGGCAGAGCTCTTCTAGGTCCTTTGCGTTTTTGAAGGCTGGTTCTAGGGCAGTATTGACGGTTTGTACAGTATCTTTGGTGTTCTTGGTTTGGTCTACTCTGGAAATTTTGGGTCTTTTTCCTATTTCAATTCCCTCCCATTTCATTGTGACTTGTTGATAGAGTGTTCTTATTCGGCTATGGTCTCTTCGAGCACGGGTTCTATCATTTGTTGGTTCCTCTCGTCGTATCTTGATATATATCATGATATTTATAGTTGGATATATATCCGATATATTGAATTACTGTATTTATTGAATTAAAAATACAGACAATACAGGGAATGTACAAAAAATGCGTTCGGAATTGGAGAAACAAATCGGTATATTTCAATATGGATGTTCAGCTCATATTCTTAATTTATTGGCAAAAGAATTAGAAATTCCTTCTGCAACTTCCAACATTTTAAAAGTCATAAAGTATTTTCGAAACAAGCATGTACCTTGTGGACTCTACAATCAAGCTGGAGGTAAAAAACTGGTTATGCCCATGGAAATAAGATGGAGCACAATGAATAATGCACTTATTTTTATTGGTCAAAAAATTTTGTACAGTGATATATATCCGATATATATCTGATATATATCCGATATATATCATGTGATATGATATTTATTTAAATATCATGATATTTTCGAACCCTGCTTTTGACTGAACAATCGTGAAAATGGACCTATGAAATGATTTATTAAGTTCATATCATATACATCGAGGACGATATGTAGAAAAATATCAGTTTTGGGCATTCACCCTTGTCAACTGCAGAAGGAAGATATTTAACCATCTAACTTGGCTCATTTCAAAGATAAAATGTATCCTGATATGATTAGTTATTTAGTGGAAAATAGTGCAGTGAATCAAATTATATTTATAATATTTATTCTTCAATATAGAGAAAGAAAAAATGACAATATTTGTTATTGAAATGAAAGCCGTTGAATTCCATGATGATTTTATTACAGAAATGAAAGACTTTATGAAAATAAACAACTTAATTTCAATTATTCACAACATCAAAAACTATTTTTATTGAATACAAATCAGAAAAATTCATTAATATTTTGTCGTAAGTGAAGCATTTATCATTCAATACAAACCAAGAAATTTTATTCCCTGGTATGAACAAAAACTTAATTATCTAATAAGAAATGATAATTAATTTTACAATACAGAGTTAAGTAAGTATGTGTATGCTATTTTTTATAAAATAGTGAATATAGCAGTTACTGTTGGGGCTACAATCTAGATTTTCCGTGATCATAGTTACTACATTTTATATATATTTTTGATCTAGTTGCATGAAATGTTTTGGCAGTAGTAGTTGTCAATTAATTAAAAAGTTGAATACGTTTAAAAATATTTGCTCTTTCCTTGGTCCATATAACGGGCCCCAAACCGAACAGTCGATATCCTGATTTATAGAATTTACATTTTGGCGATCCTGCCAGGATGTAAATTCTATAAATCAGGATATCGTGTTCCAGTTCTGGTGGGACCAGGGATGAAAATACAGTTAAAATTTGGAAAATTTTGATCGATAATAAAGCAAAAAGAATTTTTGAACTTGACAGTAATATAGAAGAAATGTTGATGTCAGAAGAATCACTGAATGAAGATGAATTGATGAAAGAAATTGACGAGCAAGAAATATTCAGAGAAGAAATTATCAAGATGAAAAATGAAATGGTATTTACTCAAAATAGATCTGTGAGTGGAAAATCGAACAATTCGAACTTGAATTATCCGAAACTAGAACTGCCAAAATTTGATGGGAATGTCAAGAATTGGATCAACTTTCGGGGACAATTCAAGAAAATTCAGGAAGATCAGAAAATCATGCAAGATGATAAAGTTCAGTATCTACTTCAAGCCACCCTGAAAGAAAGGTCACGCAACCTATAACAGGATTTGATAATGAAGATTCTGAAGGAGATTTTGACACAGAAACTCATGAGCAACGAAGACAAGCTCTCTTCAATGATGACTATTACAAAATGGCCCTAAAGAAGATATAAAACCATCCATTGATACAATTGATGAGCATGCTGCTGGACTACAACCTGAAAATTATGATAATTGGACAGGAGACACAAAAGTTGAAGAAAACGATGCCCCCCAAGAGGGAAGTCAAGCTAGAATGCTCGTGGAGAGTTTCCCACCTTCGGCATCGAACTATTCAGAAGCGATTGATCAGTTGGAGAACAGATTTGGTAGAGATGAATTTCTGATCGAGGTTTACGTGAGAGAATTACCTTGTGAAGATAACGATTTCAATATATATGCAGAATATGATTCCAAAGCCACTCCGAAGGAGTTTGTGGACCGTACAAGATGGAAGAAGAAACGCAAGAGGAAATCAATAGAGGAAAGAAGCAAAATGAAATGGAAAAGGTTGGTGATATAGTCTTGGTCGAAGGTGCAGGAAAGAAAAGGTTTTCTTGGCCCATTAGAAAATTGAAGAAATGTATTTTGGAAAAGATGGAGCCTGCCGAGTAGTGAAATTGAAGACGACAAACCGGTTGTCTGATTCGTCCTCTATAAAAATTATTTTTACTAGAAACAGGAAAAAATGACGAAGAGAAGAAACCAGAACAGGAACAAGAAATCAGAAAATCTAGATATGGTAGAATTCTGAAGAGGAGAACCCCTTAGGCCGGAGGATGTTGGGGCTACAATCTAGATTTTCCGTGATCATAGTTACTACATTTTATATATATTTTTGATCTAGTTGCATGAAATGTTTTGGCAGTAGTAGTTGTCAATTAATTAAAAAGTTGAATACGTTAAAAATATTTGCTCTTTCCTTGGTCCATATAACGGGCCCCAACCGAACAGTCGATATCCTGATTTATAGAATTTACAGTTACCTTCTACTTGTCTCATATAAAAAACAAAAGATATACTGCAACTTGAAAGAACATCCAGATAAGTTTTAGCCAAGTGATATGATTTCAGGGCATATATTCATAAAAACTTAAGTTATCACAACAATTTTGTCAATTAACGAGTAATCTTCATCTGTTTTCTTTAACGAGTGAATTGGAAATACATCCAATAATGTACTATATTTCCTCCTTTAAGTCCAAATATGAATCCTGAAACTGGCTAATATCTTTGTTTTCTTGATTTTGGCTGCACTAAACGTCTGAAATGCTTCCTCTAGTGCAAACTGGTGATCAACTGATAAAATATTATTTTTTCATAACCAAAATCCTATAAAATAGTGACCTGTGAAAGAACTCTTCAGAGCTTCATCCATAAACACAGCAACAATTAGTGTTCTTCACTGTATTTTCTTTAGTCATTTTTAAATCAGATTAAAAACCAACTAACTAAATAAATATTATAATGACACACAATACAAATCTCATTTCTTAAGGCATTCTCATTTCTTAGGCACAAACAATCGAGTGTCATATCCCGTCCCGCGTTTTGGAATACTCGTTTCGGGATAGTTCTACGTAACGCCGCTAGGGTCGCATAGAGTTGTATTTTGCTCAATACTCTTGTCAAACTGAGTTCACAATTTTGTACCAGAAGTACCTAGGCTTAACTACTACGTTAGTAGTTTTCAAGATAGATGTGGGGTCGGAATATCGATTAAGTTCTCGAGTTTCGAATATTTCCGAAACTAGATTCCGATCAGGTCAAACTCAAGTACAACAGCAGCTATATAACACAAATATTAGCGTTAAGAAAAATTGAAATCGATTATCTATAAAAGAGTTAATACAACAACAACAAACTCTCATTCTAACCGAAGGGAAGCTTAATTATATTGTCTGAGACAAATGTTTGATATCACATATTCCCAATTGTTGACTCATAAAGTAAAATCACATTCGACTATAATAAATTTGAAATCTAGGCAATCAAAGTTGTTTATTAATAATTTCAATAAATACGGAAATAAAACACGATACTTCAGAAAAATATAATATTCGTTCAAACATTGAACTTTTGTTTGGCGATCCTTATTTTGGAATGAAGACTCAATGTGTGGTTTCGATTAAACGATCGGCTACCTATGTGAACAACAATGTGAGACATACAAATAGTCTGATTTGCACTGTACTTTCGTATTAGTATTGTTAAAATTAACTTCCAATATTTCAAATCACTCGGGAATAACTCTAACTCAAGATCAATGAGAATGAAGTAGGACTGTTTCATCAGCGAAAAATGATACAGAAAATGCTCATTTTTGTAAACTCCCGAAATAGTAATTTTTCTGCAACCGTCCGGGATTCTATTTCTCTGAGTAGGTAGCCTATTCCGGCCTTGCCCGGAAAGTACGTACTTCTCGGACTAAGCCAGAAATCATTACGGTGCATCATTACCCTACCAAAAAAAACCGTTTTTTGCGATTATCACCGGGCGATTCACTTATCTTAGTAACCTTATTTTACCCGAAAAGGAATGGATATTTTCTTATTTTGTTGACGGTATTTGGTACAAGTCAATGTTGGTTTGAGATGTGCGTGAAAGTGATTGTGTCATTCGAAAGATAATTCAATTCTGAATGTCTCTCCTGTCAATTTCGAGTCCTATATAAAATTTTGAGGTAACAGTATTATTGCTCCACCAATGAAGGAGCGCTCGAAAGCACCTGCTCAGGGCTTTTCTTAAACCCTGGTAAGAAACAATTACACCTCCTCACTGGCTTTCTTACAGGACACTGTCGCCTCAGTAAGCACCTTTCTGTGGGGAGGAGGAAGAAACCCCCATCCACCTAGTCACGCAATGCTTTGGCATTGCGAGAATAAGGAGAGAATGCTTTGGGGGCGAGAAACTTGTGAGAGTGAGGAACTAGCCTAGTTGAAGCCTTCACATATATTGCATTTCATGAGATCTCTGGAACTGGAAGGCGAGCTGTGAAGGGTGTGGCCAGTTTTATAAGGAGGCACAATAGACCTTGAGGTCGCAGCGAACTGTAACTGGAAGATTCGATCGATATCCCGAAGACCGGGATCCCGAAATCCCGATCATATTCTAGTCCCGAAAATTTTAGAATTGAATTAAAAGGATCCCGGATTTTCGGGACCTATATATTTTTTTCATAAGTCAACAAAAATGTGTGTGAAACGATACGCATTTACTTTCATTTGACGTTATACGTCAAAATTTGCCGGCCATCTTGTTTACACAGATGATTGCCTTTGTTTATGCTAACGACCGGTGTCGGGTAAAGTACTATAGGTACTTTATCCGACCGAAGTACTATAGGTACTTTATCCGACACCGGTCGTGTAAAATTACGCTTCAGATCGTGTAAGTATTGACATTTATATTGTTAATTGGTGATAAACAATTAATTTATCTATTTGATTCCTATTAACATTGATTTCTTATGACAAATTTTAAGAATTTGATTTTTTTTTAGTTTATTGTGAAATAAAATAAACAAACTGAGCAATCATTCAATAATTAATCAAACTATTCAGAAAGGGCCTAGTTTGTTGATTTTATCAAAAGAAATTGCAATTTTTTTTGGTTTTTGAAGATTTAAGTCGGTAAATATTCAAATGAAGGGTTGATTTGGATATGTTTTACTTTTTTTTTTGCTACCACTTTCTATTACCAATAGAATCCCGGGATCCCGGTATTAACTGTTGATTATCCCGAAATCATGCAACTAGAAAATCGACAGGGGTCGAATCCTCTATGTAACCCTTTTTTAAACTATAAAAAACTAAACCCTGGTTCTGCAGGTGAAACAGCTAGTTTTCCCAAGTTCCTACTCAATTTAAATACACGGAATCCGGACTACCTGTTCTATTTATTCATCATCCTAAGAAAAAGCACAAAAGCAAAGTAATTAATTTATAGCCGTATCATCTTTCTCTAGGTAGGTGTTGTGATAACAACATTTCAGCTCAAGGCATGAGTCAATTAAATTACAAGCTGCTTGATTTACATTCAGAACGTTCTAATTTGCATGAGTTATCGTGGTGTCACCCACCGGGCCACTTATTTTACTTCCTCTGAGCCTGAGGTCTGAAGAATTATTACTTCCGCCCTGTTTCAATAAGCTCACTGATTGGGGGCTAATAGTTTAATTTTTACTAATTTATCCAAATAATGTGTCGGGGACATGAAAAAGAAGGCGTTCGAAGCGTTAATATCCTGTTGCATGCAAGGTAAACTGTTTTCTTCTTAGAATACAGGGTTGGAGTTGAAATTGGAGACTAGAGAAGTCTACTATTAAATGAAAAAACGTATTGCTCCTTTCATGTGATTTGAGTGTGATCGTAACTAAAAAATCAACATACTACACTACTGGAAAAAATTGAAGGATATAAAAAAATTCCAAATTTTTCGGCAATTTTCAACATGCCGTAACTTTGAGAGGAATGGTCGTACAAGGAATTTAAAAAAAGGAAATTGTAGCTCCAAGTGTCTAGTTTTTAGACTAGAACTTCAAAAATTTTAAATTTCAGTGGTTTTCGAGTATTGATAGAAAAATCAGCAACAAAAAAATTCTCAAAATTTTACTACTCTTTTTTCTTGTCTACAAGCGTGGAAATTTTATTTTTGCATAATCGTTATAATGATGGGATACTTTGTTAACTCAGCTTTAATTTATTTTTTATTGACCTCAATACGTCCACTTCTCGCCGAGATATCGGTCTTCAAATGGAAAAACAGGGGTGGCAATACCCGTTATTAAAATTAAATAAAAATTTTATTTTTAGTTTCTTTAATTTTTCTTTTTTTGAAATTCATTTACTATCTGCAATTAAAATGTGGAAAAAACTCGAGAAAATTCTTTTTTGCCTTTTTTAAAGATTATGAGCTTCTCAGAGCAAAAAACGTGATCATTATTTTTTTCAAAATTTCAATCGAGTCAAACAAAAAAAACGGCTCGCTGGATTGAGTTGGCTCTTCGTAAGGGTTTTATCAACATATTGAACTGTGAAAGTCACACTTAACATTATTGGTTTCCTCAACATTTTCGATCCAGCGGTAGATTTTCCAAGAAACCACCAAAAGCTCTTTTTTGTTTAATTTTTATATTGATGCGACATAAAGAAAAAAAATTCTATGAATAAGCAATGGTTGTTCATTAATGGGAGTTCATTTGAAGTCTTGAATCCTTCCTTTAATTTTCTGTGCGATCATTGGTTGCTGAGAAATCGATAATCAAAGACAAATGGATCCTTTTCCATTTGAAGACCGATATCCGGCGAGAAGTGGACGTATTGAGGTCTATAAAAAAATAAATTAAAGCTGAATTAACAAAGTATCCTATCATTATAACGATTATGCAAAAATAAAATTTCTAGCTCGTAGACAAGAAAAAAAAGTGGTAGAATTTTGAGAATTTTTCTGTTGCTGATTTTCCTATCATTACTCGAAAACCACTGAAACTTAAAATTTTTGAAGTTCTAATCCAAAAACTAGACACTTGGAGCTACCATTTCCTTTTTTAAAATTCCTTGTACGACCATTCCCCTCAAAGTTACAGTATGTTGAAAATTGCCGAAAAATTTGGAATTCTTTTTTGATCCTTTAATTTTTTTCAGTAGTGTATATCAATTTTATTGAGAAATCAACACAATTTGTGCGTGTCTGTTTAGTTTAAGATACGAATGTCGCGGTTGAGTTCGTTAACGAGCCATATCAGTCGAGTAATTTCGAAGTTATTCAGATTTGAAATTTTCAATTTTTTCACTGATATTCAATTCAGTCGAATTGTGCTTTCTGCAGGAAAGTTTTGGGGTAGTTTTGGTTTCTTTCATTTTTATATTTTTTGGGGTGCTGAATCCGAATTTGAGGTTTGATAACAAAATTTCGTGACGGAACATAGAAAGTTTTTATACAAAATAAAGATAAAATTTCATTTTTTGTCAGATTTTTGCTTATTAATCGGAAATTATCACCTTTTCGTGAAAAACCTGTCCATACAAAATGAAAGAACATAAGATTTCCTACAAATTGTACTACCACAGCTTGTTCTGCGGCAACCCGTTCTGGCACAAACTATAGTTGAATTGAGGTTTTTCTGTGACTCAATAAATGAAAAAAAAATAAATTCCATAGATTCGATGGTGCGATCCTCTTGAAATTTTGCATGAACATTCGGTATATCAGTCTCGATTCACAAAAAAATTTCACTCGAATAGCATTTCTTGTTATGGTTCTTAATAAAAACAATTTTTTCAGGAATTTGGACTTGAATGTTTTTGGTTAAATTCTCATTAAATCTTCACCAACGTTTCGGATCCAGTTGATCCTTTATCAAGGCTCGAATTTATCTCAGTCTAACAAACATTCTTTAAGATCTATCATATATGCAGGTGTTCTTTTCTAATTGTATTGTGTTTAATTTTCTTTGTTTTAATTTTAATTGTGTGATCGACTTTTTAACGCTACAAGGAAATTCTTTTTTGTTAAGAAGTACGTGCGTCTGTTTCTTAACAAAAAAGAATTCCTTGTAGCGTTAAAAAGTCGATCACACAATTAAAATTAAAAACAAAGAAAATTAACACATAACAATTAGAAAAGAACACCTGCAAATATCATAGATCTTAAAGAATGTTTGTTATATTGAGATAAATTCGAGCCTTGATGAAGAATCAACTGGATCCGAAACGTTGGTTGAAGATTCAAAGAGAACTTAACCAAAAACATCATAGTCCAATTTCTGAAAAATTGTTTTTCTTATTGATAACATGGACGAAAATCCTGATACATATAAAGATTCTTCTTTTCAATATTCCAATTGAATTTTCTATGGTTCTATTCACACAATTTTGCATGAAGCTCATTAGGAGCATTTTGCATTTGGTCGCAACATTTCATTTCGATTGGTTTCGTTTTGTCTGAGATATTGAGGAACAAAAATTTTGAATGGCCATAAATATGGCAATAATTCATATTTGAATAACTTGAGAGCATTTGATGTCATTCCATACATTTCTGAATTCAACTGTCTTATTCAAATACACGGCATATGAATACAGAAACTTTTCCTTCAGAAATAGTGGTCAATAACGACTTACGTGGAGTAAGGGTAGCCTACTGGCCAAATGTTGGAGCAGTTTTTTGTGAACCAGGGGCTTATTGCACCAAAATACTTTGCAACTTTCGACAAATGTGCGAAGTGAAAAAAAATTTTGTTGCACTACATTTCTCCCAACATTTTATTTCTGCGAAGTTCTTCTCACTTTGCACTTGACTTTTAACATTGAACTTTTTCAATTATGAATGCGTTTCGTTCCACATATACAGGGTGTTTCCTAAACATGCAGTAAAAATTAAGGGGATTGTTCCTTGGACTATTCTAAGAATATTTTGTCCTTTGATGATTTTTGAAAAACCTCTTTGTTACGAAGATACAGGGGAAACAAAATTTTAGATAATAACATTTTATTATGAAAAATTACATGAGAATTTAACTTAACCTACAAAACTGTTGAAATGACCACCTCTAGCCAAAAAAACGAATTCAAATGAAAACCGTGTTTAATCTGTATTCCTTTACCATCTGAACTTATCAATTTTAAGTCAAAAAACTGGCCGTTTTTAGTAATTGGAATGTTGTTAAACAAATTTAAAAATAAATTGTACCTACTTAGTGAACACAGTGCGGTACGCATTTTTATTTAAACTATTATTAATTTTAAAAATATGAAAAATGTTGTTCGCCCTTTATCTTCGAAACAAAGAGGTTTTTCAAAAATCATCAAAGGACCAAACATGCTTAAAATAGTCCAAGGAACAACCCCCTGAATTTTTGCCGCATGTTTAGGAAACACCCTGTATATAATTCATTTAAAGAGTGAAAACTAGCAAAGTACAGGGTCTCTATAAATGATTGTAACAGCGCAGTTGGCTTTAGATTATGCAAACCACAGAATTCTGAGATCATGCTATGTTCTGATTGGTTAGAGATTGGTATTCTTCAATCCAAAGCCAACTGCGCTGTTACAATCATTTATAAAGACCCTGTATTTGGTGCAATAGGCCTCAGGATATTCAAATTTGGTTTATTATTTACCGAATATGAACAAACGTACAAAAGCTCCTGACTTCACGTCGGGGCTTTCTTAAATTTTTTAACAATTTCGGTATCAACTGAATGCGACACAACGATGGTTATTGCAATTAGATCGTATATTTCATCGTAGTTTGTATATAGCCAGGAATGGAAAACTTTGAAATTGAATGAAAAGGATTTTATTAGCTCCTTGCGTAGGAAATATCGAATAGGAAAATCCATTTGAAACCCAGTCCCAAAATTACCATATAGAAGCACGTGCCGCAGCCTCTAACAAACCTGTTCTGAATATTTAAGAGCTATGTTATCACTGAACGCAATTGAATGTTAATCATTTGTAGAACGTGTGTGTCTGAATACTGAAAAGGTTAGTTCCACAAGCGAACCTTTCTCTGTACCGGAAAATTACAAATACAGTTTATTATATACAATCATTTTGCGTATTTTTCAGAGTTTTTACTGGGTTCTGAACCTTATTAAAACTTTGTTACAAAGGCAGAGAATTAGAAGAATAAAAACATTTCACAGTATGGAAAACCTATTGAATAAAATTTGATTTTTTAAATGGGGCACCCTACGCAAATTATTTCAATCTTGGAAAGCTTTACCATTCACATAATATAAGCATAAAACATCATAAACCAGGACTGAAACCTTTCGAAATGGCAAAAAGTGAAAAAAATTATGTAAAAAGAAACCTATAGGAAAGGCAGACAATACAACGAAAATGAAAACAATTATCATTGGCCAAGTTACAAAATCGAAACAAAGTTCGTTTTTTGAAATAAGTAACTGTAAAGATTGTTGTACTGATTACAAAAATTGAAAAACATAGTAGGTTACTAATTTTAAAAAATAGACTCTTTCACGATTTTGAACTTGGCAAATGATGATTTTTTTTAGCCTATCTTGTATAAATGACCACCATAATTCAAAAGCAGTGACGTAGATCACATCAATATCTTATGGCTTGCTAAATTTCTGACTTATATCTCAAATACTGAGCAAGTGAGCAAACTAGAATCATTTTCGTAACACGCCAATTTGATCTGAAATTTCGAAAAATAATTAATAACTCACAGCCGTTAAAATAGGTATGACAAAAGTGAATTGATTTAATATTTTATGAAGAATCATAAAAAAATAGAATACCGGATGTCCCATTTGAAATAACAAAGTTGTTGCCAAATTGTCGTACATCCGGCAACACTGGAGAAGAAATTATTTTAAAAATGATCATTACATGCCAAATATCGATCCACAAAATTTGAAATCTTTACCATGGATAGTTTTGATAATAAACTAATAGGCCACTCACCTTGGGACACCCAATATATAATAACAGACTCTCAGCACAATCGGAACTATATTCTGGAACTCATTTAGAAAATGAAATATTTGAAGATAATTAATTATAAAAAAATTGAATTGTATGGTTCTGAAAACTTTTTTAACATGGTCTCGACATTCCTGTCAGAATTGTTATGTACCAAACATACTTTGATTTAAATTCAAAATAATATATAATGTTTTCATTTCAAATTGACTCGAAATTGGAAAACTACCCAAATTTTCCTCGATGCAATTCAAAAGGTGGCTTCCGAAAACATGATTCAAAATGTACAAATCTATGCTCCATCATATTTTCGGCAGCAATTTTCAAAATGTTGAATTCCTTTCACAGCTGCAACAAAGTTTTTCGCATTTACTGATAACATTCACTTTAGTAATTTAAATTTCTTTATATCTGCTATGAGAAAAAAGAGATTTCAAAAAATAAAGATCCCACAGACTTTTTCAAAAACGCACACGTGAGACAGTGGCGGCTCGTGGGTGAAAAAAGAGGTGAAGAGCTAAAAAGCAGAAAAAATCTAGAATAACATCTTTTTTATGTAAACTCACCAAGATGATTTGAAATTAATATTATATGATTTGCCATTTTTCATTTCTTTTCTTGTAGAAACGCTATATTTCAGCTTTTTACAAAAATCTGGAGGATCTACAGAAACGAATGTTACTGACAATTATTAAGCTCGGTCTAAAGAATAGTTTAAAGTAGAAAAAATATCCGTCCGAAGCGAACTACATTACGCAGGCGCTCTCAAACGCAACTCGAAAATGAAAAATGCAAAATCTATAAACTGAATTTATTCGAAAAGAAGAGCGGACTTTATTGAATTTCGTATGCTTTATATAGGTTTTCGAGGTAGCTGAATCAGAAAATAATACTTTCGAATCGATATCTGCAAGCGTTAAGAATTTCACCGTTCAAATGGCATTTTTTCCAAAACTCGATATTTCAAACTTTCATAATTTCCGTTTAAAACAGCTGGAATGAAAAATACATTGCATATTCTTTTTCAGTCTGTAATCCCCTTCAATATAAGCACATAAATGGCCACCTAAAATTTTGAAATTTGGACGAAAAATGAGTAAGGGGTTGACCCCCCCTAAAACGCTATATTTCAGCTTTTACAAAAATTCTGGAGGATCTACAGAAACGAATGTTACTGACAATTATAAGCTCGGTCTAATGAATCGATAATGTAGAAAAAATATCCATCCGAAGCGAACTGCATTACGCAGGCGCTCTCAAACGCAACTCGAAAATGAAAAATGCAAAATCTATAAACTGAATTTATTCGAAAAGTAGAGCGGACCTTATTGAATTTGGTATGTTTTTATAGTTTTTCGAGGTACTGAATCAGAAAATAATACTTTCGAATCGATATCTGCAAGCGTTAAGAATTTCACCGTTCAAATGGCATTTTTTCCAAAACTCGATATTTCAAACTTTCATAATTTCCGTTTAACAGCTGGAATGAAAAATAAATTGCATATTCTTTTTCAGTCTGTAGTCCCCTCCAATATAAGCACATAAAATGGCCACCTAAAATTTTGAAATTTTGGACGAAAAATGAGTAAGGGGTTGACCCCCCCTAAAACGCTATATTTCAGCTTTTTACAAAAATTCTGGAGGATCTACAGAAACGAATGTTACTGACAATTATTAAGCTCGGTCTAAAGAATAGTTCAAAGTAGAAAAAATATCCATCCGAAGCGAACTGCATTACGCAGGCGCTCTCAACGCAACTCGAAAATGAAAAATGCAAAATCTATAAACTGAATTTATTCGAAAAGTAGAGCGGACCTTATTGAATTTGGTATGTTTTTATAGGTTTTTGAGGTAGCTGAATCAGAAAAAAATACTTTCGAATCGATATCTGCAAGCGTTTAGAATTTCACCGTTCAAATGGCATTTTTCCAAAACTCGATATTTCAAACTTTCATAATTTCCGTTTTAACAGCAGGAATGAAAAATGAATTGCATATTCTTTTTCAGTCTGTAGTCCCCTTCAATATAAGCACATAAAATGGCCACCTAAAATTTTGAAATTTTGGACGAAAAATGAGTAAGGGGTTGACCCCCCCTAAAACGCTATATTTCAGCTTTTTACAAAATTCTGGAGGATCTACAGAAACGAATGTTACTGACAATTATTAAGCTCGGTCTAAAGAATAGTTCAAAGTAGAAAAATATCCATCCGAAGCGAACTGCATTACGCAGGCGCTCTCAACGCAACTCGAAAATGAAAAATGCAAAATCTATAAACTGAATTTATTCGAAAAGTAGAGCGGACCTTATTGAATTTGGTATGTTTTTATAGGTTTTCGAGGTAGCTGAATCAGAAAAAAATACTTTCGAATCGATATCTGCAAGCGTTTAGAATTTCACCGTTCAAATGACATTTTTCCAAAACTCGATATTTCAAACTTTCATAATTTCCGTTTTAACAGCTGGAATGAAAAATGAATTGCATAATTCTTTTTCAGTCTGTAGTCCCCTTCAATATAAGCACATGAAATGGCCACCTAAAATTTTGAAATTTTGGACGAAAAATGAGTAAGGGGTGACCCCCCCTAAAACGCTATATTTCAGCTTTTTACAAAAATTCTGGAGGATCTACAGAAACGAATGTTACTGATAATCCTCAATGAACATTTTAGGTGACCCTGACCCTAGGAATTTTTAGGTGAAGAGCCACTTCACTCCTTCACCTGAAAAGCCGCCACTGACGTGAGAATTTTCGATTAAAAATTAGTGTTCTTTTTCGATTTTAAGTCAATATAAGGTGAAAAAATTTATATTTTGAATCAAGAAAATCACAGTATGTATGCGACATGAAAAGGTAAGTTTTCAGCTAATTTAATAAAGAAAAATTTTTCTGATTCTGAAAGTTAAGAATGAAGAACCCAAAAACTTGGTTCTTTGAGTTTTTCACATGAATTTTGAGTTGAGTATGGATACAAAAGTTGTTGGTTTTTTATATAACTTCGCTATTTAATATTCCAATAGAACTTTATTTTAATCAGGAATCCAAATGAATAAATAAATGAAAAGTCCGTTAGTTCACCCTTAAAAACTCACCCCCTGCTTTTTTCCCAACTCAGATCTCCCTTAAATTATTTTTCATTAAATTTTTGTTGCTTTCTAAACCTTTTCCAACGGGTTTCATAGTATTACAATTTTTTGTGGTTTCCTAAATAGTTATAGACTCAGATTCTATACTACTGGTATAACAGATTTGGCAAAGTTGAAGACCACCTGACAAGTCCAGTACATACAGGATGATGCCAGAAAAGATCGTCAGAAGTTTCGAAACAAAGTTTGGACGACGAATTGGGGATTAAAAGTGCAATTTTAGACACTAAAATCAGGGATTAAAACTCATTCCAACCCCAGAAACACATAAGAAAATTAACAACCGAAATGGCTGTCAGTTCGACCTCAAATGTCGCTACAACCTAACTAACTTTATCATTTCGAAAGCGAGTCATTCGAGACTTGAGACTGTTAATCGCAGGGGATTAAAAATAACATTTTAGTCCTTGAAATTCAGGTTTAAAATTATAATTTTAACGCCAGAAAATAAATAAAGGAAATGAAGAACCAAATGACTGTCCGACAGACCTCAAAATGTCCATGTAACGTTTCAGCCTCGATATTATCTCCGTCTCGATTGAATGTTAATCATCTCCCAGAAAGTACGTGTCTGAATATTGAAAAGGTTACTTCTGAAATCGAGGTCTCGTTGCTATCGGAGGAATATAAATTTATCTGCTATATGCCTGGCAGTGTTACTTTAAACGGTGGCAAGATATATAAGAGCTGTCAATTCAGGATCTATAAAAAGCCGGAATCCCGGAGTCTCTCTCTTACCAGTAGACGACGACTGTATTGACATCATCGTTAAACGCGTTTCAACACACCGAGGCCAACACATATGTTCTACATAAAGCTACGATTGACACAGAAAACTGGGAAAGGGTTATTAATCAATTTCAGATAAGTTATGGTGAAAGTATCCGATTACGTGCTTTCAAACAGATATCGAATACATTTGGATGGGTCTCTTGCTTGAACATAAAAAATCCATATAAATATAGCTCGACAGTTTACTTGAAAATCATCAACATATGTTCTGAGGCTGAAAACTATTGTGAAGGGTATTTCGTAAGATAAATTCAGAGCATAGATAGGTGCTGTCAGATATAAACAGAGGAAAAAAATGAGGAAAAGAGTTATAAAGGGTTTTTCCAATAAGAGGTGTTATTTTGATATTCAAAGAAAAATTGCATTTTTCAATATAAATGATCGGATGTTTATTTCATTATAAAGAAGGAGCTATGCGGTTAATAGTGGAGAATAACTTCAGGCAAATTACCACGACTACGCTTACAGGACCATATCCTTTCAGAATGAGCTATGCCGCCACTGGTAAACTAACCACTGAATTTTTGAAAGTACTTACGAGATATAGCAAGCAAACCTTTGAAATAAGTAGAGCACTAGAAAGATAGGTATGCCAGACAGGCTGACTGGGTCCAACCATAGATTAAGCCTTCAAAATGAATATGTCGGACTATAAAAGCTGAATGAGGTGTTTCTTTTATTTGTAATAATAATTATGAGTTAAAAGTTAGCTACTTACAGAGACAATTCTACGTTTTTAAGCTCCACTGCACAAAAATCTTTGTTTTCAGCAAAGACACTTGCGACCATCAGGGAATCAATCTTCGTTAAGTTACTACTATTACCCTTGATGAATCCTATCTCCATTATAAAGAAATTGTAGATTATCGTTCTTGTAACGAATAATCGAACTATTCTGTTCTCTTTTAGCTTTCAACTTCTTGAGTTCGAAACATAGATATGATATTCTATATATACTATGGTTCAAGTCACAAAACTGTGGGTTTCACAAAGCTTGATTGGGCAATCAAATCGTTCGTTTTGAAGTAAGTCGATGGTTTATGTCAAAAATGAACTGAAAATTGCAGAGAAATGATGACATTTCAATAATCAAGGTGATTGGAGTTTTTGGAACCCGGCCTATGAATGTATTTTGTTGATCTGAGCACCGAACATTCTAATTTGCAATGACAATACGGCATAGTGACGTCAATTACCTCTGATTGGCATTCGCAGTCACGTGAAAGTTGATAATAAATAACATAATTGAATCTGCTTCAATTAATTCAACGAGAATAGTAAGATCACTAAAATGGTTTTTTAGAATTGCAAAAATTTCCTTCTATGAGGAAAACCTCAATTATAGAATTCGTAAGTCAACATCCCTATTATCATTGAGTTTAAAAATAATTATATAACTTAAACTCAATGCTATTATGGAAAAAACCAGCCTTATACCTTTTTCAATACATATTCAAAGAGTGATGCTCTTGTGTTCGCCCAGTATAATATGTAAATTATTCAGGTTATCTAGTCATAATCGAAACATTCGCAGTTTCATGTATGTTCCGCGCGTAGCCGCGGTATACCAGCTGTCGCAATTTATGATTGATATTCGGGAAGCGACCGCAAATGGATTGTGGAATCATATTCCCCGTTTCTATCCAGATCAGAACAGGAAAATATGAAAGCCTTCATTGCCTGATGATGCCTATTTTAGAATCCCATCAATTCCTCTTTCACGCATCGCTTCCATTCAAATTTATCATGGTGAATCACTTTTACGCTCTAACACTAGTAGACCGACAAATGTGGCATTAACTTGATGTGAATTTTGCATTTTGCGCAAATTTCACTTGACCAATTGGTAAATGGACTCGTTGATTAGGAACTGAAAGGATACCACTGATTGTTAATAGAACACATTTCTATTATTATACAAAGCTGAGTTTTCACAACTCATATTATAGAAATGACCAAAGAATTGACAGATTGAACATAAAAAAAAAATAATTCAAAATAAAACAACAAGTTTTTGAAGTGTATTTGTTTGGACCAAGGAGTCAACTCTTGAAATGAATGACACACTGTAAATTATTCCGAAAATACACCCATCAACGAAAGTCTTGAATCTTTCATATTAACACTCAAATTTTTGAATGTAACATGACGATTTTTGGTGAGCCGAATATTTACTATCTTATGAAAACAAATGCGAGGGACTTTAGGAAATGATTCCCCGATGGAAATAAGCAGAAGTAGTTCATATAAATTTTCCTCGAAATTGACCTCCCTTCCATGATACTGCATTTGGAAGGCGAAAAGATATCAATATAATGATCGGATGTTTATTTCATTAAAAAGAAGAAGCTATGTCGTTAATAGTGCAAAAGAACATCAGGCAAATGACCAGCAAGACCACGCTTTTACAGGACCATATTCTTTCAATGAAATTTTCATAACCAAATCGCAAAGTGGCTGCCTATGTCCTCGATAGCCTCACGAATTCCATCTTTGAGGTCTTGAATCGACGCTGGGCTATTGGCGTAGACCTTGTCTTTCACGTGACACCAAGGAAAGAAGTCGCAATGTGTTAAATCAAAAGATCTCGGTGGCCAATTGTGATCACCTATTCGAGAGATAACACGGTCCGGAAACTTTTTCCGCAATCAGCAAAGCAGGACGTTGTTGATGATCGGCCGGCTTGAGTTCTTGTGTTGACTGAACTTCATAAGACTTAAGATGCAAATCTTAATGCAAAATACGTTTAATGACGTTTGTGGAATGCCTAATTCCAAAGAACGGCTACAGCAGCAATATTCTCGACTGCTCTTGAGCGACGTGCACGGGTTTTATTCTTCACATCAGTAAATTGTCCCAACAGCTCGAATTTTTCCACCAATTGGACTGCTTCACGACGAACCCAAAATGTTCGAGTTTTACGAACCGTCTCTGCCAAATTTTCACCATTTTTATAGTGAATTTTAATAATTTCAATACGTTCTTGAAGCATGTATCGTTTCATTTTTATTAATGGCGTAGTTTCTACTTGTCAAATGTCAAAAAATGACGTGACGTGACATTTACCGAAATAGCGGACTATTCAAACAACATCTTTTATTGGAAAAGCCTTTAGTAAGCTTACTATTCTTGCCAGGTCAAACTGAGAAATCAGATGTCCCGGCATTTTTCAAAATCTCGATTTTCTGGGAAAACTGATTAACTTCGAATGAATCTGTATTTTCCCGAACAAGAACAAGTCAAGTTGAGAGTTGATAAGCGGGTGGCAAGACTTTTCACAATATGTGTATTTGAATGAAAATGATAAAAACCAAGGTTCAATACTACTACGAAATCGAAAAATAAAGCCACCGCGAAAAATGATTCATGGTTAGTGATAAGTTCGCATCTGTGTTTTAAAAAAATAATCATTCGGCATCGACATCGGACGTGTCGGATCGATCTGAACCGTTCGTTTATTACATCCGGATTGAGGGGAATACACATCTGTACCGTTCGTCATAAAAATCTGAGCAATCGGACGTCGATCTTTTCGCTCGGTCTATTTCGACGGAGCAAAGCGATTTTATCCCATAGAGTTTTATGTTTTTCATATTTTTTTGTTTTATGTTGAGTTTCCTGATCCGACAACCGATAGATTGAAAAATTCTAACAGTTTTATTCTTCTGTTTTCATTTATTCATTAAAAACTCAATTAATTCATTAAATTTTTCAATATAGCTATCGTAGTTAAAAATGGGCAGGAGGATATATTGCTTTCCGTTTCTTTTTCGTGTAATTAATCAATTAATTGATCAGGATCTTTCGGTATACAACTATCGCCAACAACGACCAGAAGGGGATATTGCATTACTCGTTTCTTTTGCATTCAGTGCCTTTGCACCTAATTATTTAATTGAGATTTTATGGAAGAGCTACTAAAAGGGTGAAAGTATCGTTAAAAGATGAGCATATTTCCCAAAATAGTGATCTTTGAAATCTCATAATCTATAAAAGTAGAACAGAGCAGTATGTTCTGTGGCAGATGCTCTGTACCGTTCGTTTATTCCCAGATATTTCAGATTTATCTGTACGATCTGTGGTCACGTGACTAAAAAATCCGTCCGCACGCGGAGGTCAATACCGAACGCCCCTCATAATTATCTAATGAAATTGAATGAATGACTCTCCTGATCGATTGAACTTCTCTAAATTCTTTCTGATGGTATTAGTTCAGTGTAAGCTGAAAGATATCCTCGAACTTAAATGCCACTAAAAAATTTCGTGAAAATACACATTTACCTCGCGATTGATAGCGTGCGATGCACGCAAAAACAATAACGAGAAATCACTGAAAGGCAAAACTTGTTGGTTGAAATGGTTAAACCGAACACAATTTGTCTCTGTTGTGGAAGACAAATGAAACATCATCCAGCACTTTCTGACCTCGTTCCAAATCGAATTCAAGAGCTCCGACTTCAGTCTGACAACCAGAGGAGTGTATGATATACCGAGTGACAACAGAAAACAAATTATCTGATTTATTACTGAGATGCTATCCCTGCATGTGCATCACCCTGAAATTCAGTCATTCCTTATCTCAACAAGATTGGAAGTGTCAGAGGTAATCGTGGAAAGAAACGAGATAATTTTTCGAAGTATTCGTTGTATGGGTTCATTTTATTGAGGTTCTCCCGAATATTTTGAGTATCTCATCGAAATAGTTACTCAACTACAAGTTTATTAATGACAACGATTAATGGTTGATAGTTCGAGACCATTAACTACTATATTAATAAACTAGTTATTTGAGTAAAATTTTTGATCGAACTACATTCTTATTTTGCACAAGAAGTACATTTGAGGTAATATAAATTTCTATGTTCCAGTTGTGTCATGATGTTACTCGTATTGCTTTTGAATATAATTGCACATTAAAATAGCATAACTTGATTTCCGTCGATCTCAAATAAAAGGTGATAATAATGTGTACGAAACTGATCATTAATGATACAGTAAAATGCTCAATTTCTGCTATTTTAATAAGCAATCCTCATGGCAACCGCTCACAAAAAATTCAGAAGCACTACGAGAAATGTCGAAACTCTACTGGAACATAGATACATAAAAATTTTATTATGTCAAATGTAAGTCTTGTACAAGATAAGAATGTATTTCAATCAAGTATTCATACACAATTCATCTTGAGATCGTCGGAATAATCTGTAATCAAGTCGGTTATTTATCGAGCGACTAATGGTCTAGATCTAGAACTATTAACGCGTTCCCTCCGCTCCAGCGTTGAAATATCTTGACCATTAGTCGCTGTATTTAACAACCTAATTGATTAAATAAATATTTTTGTTCAAGTTTGTATACGTTAATCCCATCTTCTACATTGAGGTCGACGGAAAAGGCGAGGCAATTTTGTGTTTTTCTTTCTACTTCTTAAAATGCTAGGTACTCAGTTATTAATATCCTTCCTGAATATGAAACTTCAAGAAAGCTCGGACTTGAAGTCTGAAGAAACTTCAATAAGTATGTAATTATAGCAGCCGATTAAATTCAACTTGAACTCTTTTGTAACAAATGAAAATTCACACAATATTCTGTCGTAGCCTTTACTATTATTTTCGTATAGTTTTTACGAATATCTAGGATTATTTATAAAATATACCCTATTTTTTCAACCCCTCACGTGAAAAATTAGAATGTGTGAAACACTGCATGATGCATGAACAAAACTGTAAGGGTCGAATTTCATTCGAAGACAAATTTCATCGGATACCATCGTCTTAAAGAAAATGATCCATGCACATATACTGAAATCCTCTTTGAACTAACTAATTTAAAGAAAAAATTTACTTGAAAATTTCTGCACGCCTGTAAGGAAGATACAAAATCCTGGCCAAAAAATTACCTCTCTACTCACTTACCCTATTAAAAATTTTAGAGGGTTGATGGGTATGGCACAGGGTGCCACAAAAATTTTTCAAAATGGTGAATATTGAATTTCGGTGACCAGCAGATATCGACCAGATTTTGGTGTCATTGAGTCTTTCTGAACAATATTAGTAAAACCAACAGGTCTTGGTTTAGGAAATATCGTCCCCCAAGTTCCAAAATCGTTCCATCTTCACGTCACTTTTTTGACTATAAAAATAAAATTCACTGCTTCAATTTAGTCTGTAAATCACCTTCGAACATTCAAATAACTATTCGATTAGTTTCATTTCAGGTATGTTCAATAATTTATGCAGAAACATTGAAATGCTAGAGGCACAACATATCAACAAATCCTAACGAAAGCCCGCCGTTTTTAATGGTAGATTTGGCACTGCCGCTTATACTTTCGCGCGAATACGATACGATGCCTTCCCGTAATTCTTGCCATCATTTGATATGTCACTCGCCGAAAGACCGAGCAGTGGTGTCAAACTTACCATGAAGAACGGCGGGATTTCCTCAGAATTTGTGGATATGTGGTACCTCTAGAATTTCGACGTTTCTGCATTAAATATTGAATATATCTGGAATAAAACTGATCGAATATTCACTTGAATGTTCGAAGGTGATTTATAGACTAAATTGGAGCAGTGAATTTATGTTTTTATAGTGAAAAAAGTGACGTGAAGATGGAACATTTTTGGAAATTTGCGGGACCATATTTTCTAAACTAATACAGACCACCTAATAATAATAATAATAATGATTTATTATACCCAACAGGAGAATTCCCAATTACAGGGTAACATTGAAGTGATACACCGATAACTTAAAATAAAAAAAAGTACATATATCCATATTAACATTGAAACTCAGAAACAGTATGGAACAAAACACTATGATGGTTTCACTAATGTTGTTCAGGAAGACTCAATGAATACAATGACACCAAAATCTGGTCGATATCTGCTGGTCACCGAAATTCAAATATTCGCCCTTCAAAAATAGCATAAAATTTTGGTGAAAGTAATACAAAATTGAACTTTGTTGAGATTTTGTTCGCAATTGTATAATTAATAATTCAACTCACGTGTAAAGACCTTGACTGAAAGCAATAATTTCAGGCTACTAAATTGTTCTCCCGAAAGTTATCATATTCACGACCCAAGAAAATCAACATTCGTTTTAAAATTAACCCTTTCCACAGTCCCCTAATTACACCGTCATAACCATACAGTCATCTGTTTAAATCAAATAAATACATACAGTGCATGAAAATTGAATCTATTAATCAACCAGCTGTTAAATAGCAAAAGAGAACTGGCACCCGTTGTATTTCAATCAGAATTAGAACAGTGCGTTAGCAGTCCGAAATTTAATTGTGTTTATTATTCTGTTGAAATTGCTATTTGCGTGACCGTCGATTATTATTCGATGCACTGCATATTTTCATCGGATATCGATATCAAATGACCACCACCGTTCGCCGCTTTCAACTGATACCAACTCAATTATGTGAATTATTCATCATCGATTCATCGTCTCAACATTTAGCTGTTTCATCAATCAGTTAGCAGCTCATTGAAAATGAAATATGTTCAGTTTTTGTAGTGCTGAGTAAAGTTTGTTAATTAAAGAATTGAACTGATTATTACATTTAGATTAATATGAGAAAGTTGCAATTGATAGATAGCTCTGCCATTTGGGTTATTGACTTTTTTCACTGAATTCTCACGAAATTTCGCTTAACTCTTTGTGATCACTTTGAAGGCGTTAAACTGTAATGAAAAAAACCCGAAAATTTAAACGCCCTGTACAGCATGATGCATTTCTTTTTTTGAACATCTCATTGTAGTATCATATTCGCCAATAAAAGAGCTACAACTAAAAAAAACAATCAAATCGGACAAATGGTTGCGAAGATATTCATGGCTA
Source organism: Propylea japonica (assembly GCA_013421045.1). Lineage (NCBI taxonomy): Eukaryota > Metazoa > Arthropoda > Insecta > Coleoptera > Coccinellidae > Propylea > Propylea japonica. The sequence continues at coordinate 78,993,503 of CM024240.1, read as the reverse complement.
ATGCATAAAATACAAGAGTTGATAAAATGTTGAATATCTCTGGACGATTTCAAGATAAATTGGTTTGAAAAAAACAAAATACTCAAGAGACACTAGGCTACAGCGCTTTTTTTGTTTTATATATCTCGGCAATCAGGCATTGCTCACAGAAGAAGTTAAAATTTGACAAAACATGACATTATTTAAACGGCCTGTACAACATGAAGATTTTATTTTTTGGACTTCTGTTTAATGGAGAAAATTCGACAATAACAGAGCTACAATTGAAAGAAAAAAAAGTTAAAATCCGACTAAAGATTGGGAAGATATCAATTGTTAAAATTCAACGAAATTTTAGGTGGTGCGCTAATTTTGTCCACCAGTATATTTGCAGATACAAGAATCCCCCTTTATTATTTATTATATGTTTTATTACGTTTGAGATTGATCCACTAATTGTAAAACTGTTTGTTCATGCTGGAGCCATGATTGGCTTTAAAATACAGGGTGTCCCGTGAAGAATGCGACAAACGGATACCATGAATCAAGCACTTTAAGGATGACCTGCAAGCGGTTTTAAGCGCTAGAGGGCCATCGTTTGTGATGGGTGAATACAGGGTGTTATTCATCTGATGATTAATTATTGAACTTCGAAATTCCATTCATGGGGTAATGTTTTTTAATCACTTCTTGATCACCCTGTATGATTGTGCTAAGCAGAGATTTTGAATTTTTCTCATTGGATGATTCTTCGGGATTACGAAAATTAAATAAAAACATAATGTTCACGTACAGGGTGTTCCAATGTTTTCGGAAATAGAGAACGTCTGAAATTTTTCTAATCCGGATCTGATTCATTCAATTTAAGGATTGAAAGATGGCAATCGTAAAGGGTGACAAAACTTCAAATTTGAAATAATTCGGTCGCTTAGTTTGAGAGTATTTGAACTTTGAAATTTCACTCATGAGGTAATGTTTTTTTTATCACTTCCTGATCACCCTGTATTACCGTGCGAAGCAAAATTTTATGTTTTTTCTCATTAATTGATTCTTTGTGGTTACGAAAATGAACACAAACATAATGTTCACGTACAGGGTGTTCCAATATTCATGAAAATAGAAAAAGTCCGAAATTTTGCTAGTCCGGATCTAATTTATACAATTTCTGGAATATTGAGAGATGACAATCGTAAAGGGTGACAAAACTTCCAAATTTGAAATAATTCGGTCGAATAGTTTAAAAGTTATTGAACTTTGAAATTTCAGCCATCAGATGAATATCACGCTGTATTTTTCCAAACGAAGGCCCTCAAACCATTGAAAACTCTAGGTGCGAGTCCTCCCTGATGTACTTGATACATAGTATACGCTTGTCACATTCTTCCCGGGACACCCTGTATATTTTATTCAGCGTTTCACTTCGAACCGTAATAATGCAGCTACCATTGAAGTGTTCAAACCAACCCTTCATTAAAGCAAACACGTTTAGCTGGAAATCAAGTCGAAAGTGAATGGAGAGTTACCTGCAACACACGTTTAATGCTAGATTATCCCGCAAATAACCCCAGCAATAAATAAGTAATATGCATATCAACCCCTCATCAAGGGCTGCAGATAGGAAACAAACACATTCAACAGGTAGGGGGGTGACAACTGACAAGGTGATATCGATGAGGTGGATGTTTCTGAATTCATACGATAGATTTGAGGGAGTGATTCCTCAGATCATTATATGAACAAATGTTCCTGTGAATGTAAGTCCGGAAATTAATGGTTTCCAAGATATTCGTATGAGTTGTTTTATTCAAAACTGACAAAAAGTGGTGTGCCACTGAGAATTTTCGAATTTTTCGTTCACATTGTGACGGACGGCCCAACGGACAGAATTGGATTTGACCACGAATTCGTCATCAGGGAGTCGAACCCTATCGTTTGATACCATTTTCGACTCAAAATTCGAAAATTACATACATTTGGGCAACACCATATAGCACTCGTTTAAGTAGAACGAGCGCTCTAAAACGATTGTTAGTATAAAATACTCTCTTTATGCCGTTTCTAAGTCCAACTTAAACCCCTTGTATCTTGGAGAAAAGCGCCTTTCCAGACCAACATTTATAACATTTTTTTATAAAATGACCTGTTGAATCAGAGAGAGGACCAGGCTCTCTGACCTCACAGATAATGAGAGAATTTAAAGTCAGAGAGCCTGGCTCTCTTTGAACAAGTAGGTAGGGAACAAACCTAAGGATTTTATGATCGGAAACATGCTTTGGGAAAGGAGGGATGGAAAAAGGTACATATATTATAGTACCCAAACTTCAGAGTCAATACCGTCATATGGTATTGGATTGTTATAAAACCACGATAGGTGTCAGCGCTAGAGTATATTGACCAAGAACCAAGTGTACACTATCGTTAGGGTACGTTCAGATGATGAGCGCTCAACGCGCGTTTTGTTAACGCGCGTTTACAACTATGTACATGTATTTTGAACGCCCATCATCTGAACGTACCCTAAACAAGATATATGTTGTTGTAAACGCGCGTTGAGCGCTCATCATCTGAACGTACCCTAAGGCTCGAGTTTTTTTAAGATAAAGAAAAAATAACAAATGAAAAAATTTTTTGCCTTTAAGGAGGCTAACCTAACAATTATTGAAATATATCAATTGAAGATTGTATTCATTTCGATGATTGCTATTTTCAATTTATCTATATTTCAAAAATCGAGTTTTTTGTCAAGTAGAAATACTTGCAATCGACAGATGCATATAGCCGGGAGCCAGTGATAGTTTTTAGTCAGTCATTTTAACCCTGGCCATAATTTGTATATGGCTTGATTTGGTTGTTTTCTTAGTCAAAGTGACCGTCAGCTGGCTCAACAGTGGTGGGTTCGCCAACGGGAGCCACGAAAACATGTGAAAAAAATATTGAGTTTCAGTCGTTTTAACCCTGCTGAAATTTACAGAGATGGTAATTTGTATGATTATTCGAATGAAAAAAAATCGTCCGCTGGCTGTACGTTGGTGAAAAGCCCGTCCGCTGGACATGGATACTTGTAAAAAAATGTATGTCTAGCGGACGGGTTTTCAACCAACGTACAGCCAGCGGACGATTTTTTTCATTCGAATAATTATAAAAACTACCATCTCTGTGAATTTCAGCAGGATCCAAAGAGTATTTGAATCACAGCAAGAATAAGGTCGCCTCCTCACTGACTTTCTGACAGGACATAAACGCCTTGGAAATCATGTGATTAGAAATAGTTTCTCAAAATTGATGAGCATGAATTCTGTGAAAAAGACGGGGAACTCCTGTCCATTTAATTACAGAAAGCCTTCGCAAAAAATGGAGTGGAAAGCAAATTATGGGAGAAACTAGGATCTGCCCTTTTGAAGCTCTCTCAGATACTGGTGTTCAGTGAAGCTCTGGAACTAAAAGCCAGCAGTAGTGCAGTTGCGAAAACAGCTCTGATGGATGACACAATAGACCTAAAGGTTGCAGTGGAATACAATTCCCTTAATAATCTAAAATCTAAACGACTATAGAAGCTCACCGTCAAAGACTGCAGCCAGGAAACAAACAGATTCAACAGGTAGGGGGATGACGGGGTGATATCGATGAGGTGGATAGATATATGAGCGCGAATATCTATTTATATTATCAGGATAGTTTCATTAATCGTTTGAGCCGAACGCTTCACGGTACGGATACGATGCTACAACCCCCGCCAATGTTGTCAATTATCGCCTCTGGCAAGGATAAACAGGAATTGATTGGTTTGTGTTAATTGGTTGTTTTATTCGATTACAATTTTGACTCAATATTAACTGATAAACGTTAGTATACTAACATACAAACAAAGTGCAACACCCAGAAGGAGCTGTTTCTAAATGTGAATGATTGAAATTGAAGGAGAACAACGAAAGCTTCAAAATGTTTTCAAATACATTTATTGATATAATAGGTGTGATTTTGTTTGCGCATAACCATATTGCTAAGATGAAGAGATTGCTATCATAGCAAGATCCGCAATATTCTGTATTCTGATCGACGATTCTGTGGAAGTATGATCTGTCAATTTAGCCATAACCTTGCTATCCGCATTGCTATCTTTGCAAGGTCGAAATAATACACACAGATCACCCTTACCTAGGACCAAAACAATTAGAAATACCCTAGAGAAACATTCATTTCATTTAATTTTTCAAAGCGTTTGCAAATAGGTATATTGCAATGAAAATTAAACTGACTTATTACAGAACATTTAATTGTAGGAGAATTCTTAGGTCGCAAAAACCGACATATCAGAAACACTAGAGCAGTTAATCAAAATTTTTCGAACAGACAAACAAGCCGTTTCTGATTTGATTGACAAGTGGAGAAAAATTATTGATGAACCAACAATTTTTTTGCTGATGGCAGCTGTAAGACTACAGTTGGTGAGGACTTCAATTTAGGAATGAGCCTATTACCAATGATTCAACTTCTTTCAAATTCACTCAGCTGGCGATAAGTTCAGCGTTCACGTGATCTTTGGGTATTTCAAAAAGAAATAAAAATCGACTTTGCATCTCTAGAACAGCAGGTTCGTTGTAAAATAAAAAAATTGCAAAAAACATACTCCAATATGGGCGATTTTAATCGGGAATAATTATTAATATAGGAATAGAAATAAGTTATACAATACCTTCCTCTGGGCAACACCAAAATTCCAGCTGGAAATTAAGCTCACCTGAAAATAAAACAAGAAATTATTTAAGTGAAACTTAATCGAAAAATTCGGTTATAAAAACATCAAATCAAAAGATTCTTTCATTATTATTATATTAATCGATTTTTGTGAATTAGAAATGAATACCCTCATGAAACCATCTTGACAATTCAATAATTTATACATTAACCATTAACGGAAGCTTTTTGAGGCAAAAAACATTTTTCCTTCACCAATTTATTCGATTCGGCCAAAAAAGTTATAGCCATTATACATTTCCATGATGCAAACACAGAATTTTTTTAACCATAAAATTTTCAAAAATATACCATTCAGATCTTAGAAATGGACCCGAACCTACACTGAGAAAAAAGACATGGTTTCAGCAACAAATGCTTTGTTTCAGAGGGTTTCTTTGAATTCAACTAATGATTTCATTCGTTCAAATAAGATCTCTTCTTGGTAAATGAGCCTTATTGCAATCAATCAACACGGGTTTTTTGGTTCACATAAGGGATTTATTTGGGCTACTTTATTTCAACATAAGAAATATTTGGTATGCTCAAACATATGTTTTTTTAATTCAAAAAAGTAATTTGTTTCTTTTGATTTCGGTTGAATATAATTGATTTAAATACACAACTTATTCGATTGAAATATAATCAGTTATGTTCGAACAAATGGAATACTTGTGTCAGAAAAAAGACCGACTCAATTTCTGAATAAAATAATTGTTTGACAATAATTTATGGTACTTTGTAGAGTATCTTTGATAAGCTTGAAACAAAGAAACATTTATGTTCTTCAGTTCCGCTGTAGCATAAGTTTGTTCATAAATTAATAAATTCATCAAAACCTTTGGGGCTTTGAAGCTCGAAATCTCGCTATCATTCTGCTATTCCTGAAATAAAAATGAAAGCAAGCCCTGAGCAGGAGCTTCTGAGCGCTCGTTTTTTTTTTGAGCAAAAGGACTATCATCTCAAAATCGTATATTTTGTTATGGAAACATAAAAATTCTACTTTCCAATATTTCAATTGAATTTTCTGTTTCTGTTAACACTATGGGACTATATGGTCACAAAATTTTGCAAGAGGGTTATTATGAGCATCTTGCAAGTTGCCGTAAAATTTCATTTCGTTTGGTTTCGTTTTGTGTGAAATATTGAGGAACAAAAATTTGAATGGCCATATTATATGGAACACCATGTACGACTTTGCTGGTTAACGAACTTAACCGCTGCATTTGGGAGCCGAACACACCCTGAAAATCTCAAGTCTCTAGGACAATCCCTTCGAGAGTTATGGTGAAAACGGCCGGCTGCCCTATACGGACAGAATTTAATTTGACCTCATATTCTTCACCAATTAGACGAACAATATCGTTTGAGACCATTTTCGGCTCAAAATTCGAAAATTATAGACATTTGGGCAAAACGATATAGCACTCGTTTAAGTAGAACAAGCGCTCAAAAATTGAAACCCTGATGGTACTGCCAATAGATAAGATATACTGCCTTACTGCCTAAAAGTTTCAGCAACCCTGGGAGTTTTAGGGCTTTGGCAACGTACCGCGTATATACACATGTGTTAACGCGTCTACGATTGGCTCCAATCGTGAAATAGGTTCTGTACTTTCGTCCTTTTTCCATCCAAGGGAAGGAAGGAAGAACTGTATTACTGGGTAACTAACTGAAAGAAGTTCATTCTCATAGTGAAACAGTGCGGTCGCTGATGTGTTTGCTATGTGCTTTGGTTTTTGTTAAGTGATAAGTGTTATAAAATTGAGGTAAAAATATTTTTACGATATTTCTATGTTTGTGATGCATCGAAGAGAGAGTTTTTCCTTCAATTCTATATTTTATTTCAGTGTTTCGTTAGCGGTAAGATATACCTACATTCTCCTTAGATATTTTAGTATTAATAATATGGAAGAATCAAATACACTGGAGGGTTTCTTATTAAAAAATGGTCTAGGAAATTACCTTCGTAATTTCGAAGGTAATTCTTTTTCTGTTGAAAAAAAAACGTGCGTTCAAAAAAATTCGAGCTCAAGTACTTTTCCTAAGAGTCTATGAAAGAAAAAGAGAATTCACAGCCTACTCGATCTTGATTTTTTTTAAAGCACGTTAAATATTAATTTATTTTTCCCATTGGATTCATGATCTTTTTTATAGTAGGCAATTGGATCGAACAAGATTTTTTTGGTAGAAATAAATCAAAATTGGCGCCAAATTTTTGGCGCCAAAGAAGATTCCATTAGTTGACAGCTTATTCTTCATCTCTGTTTATATCATGAGTAGTGCATAAGTTTTTCTCTTTCTAGTCCTTTCATCGTCCTAACCTGATGATGAGCATGATTTCTTTCTACCAAACAAACCTTGTTTGGCTAAATTCAACCCAATCTTGTGCAATAAAAAAGCTCATTTAATGTTAAATTGTTATATTCTACGATAAAACATTGAATAAGGTATGTGATTTCAGATAACCATATAAGAATCCAAGATTTAATAAAACTGTCCGAAGCTGATATCGATAAACTCATTCCGATTATTGGACACCAAATAATATTTCGGAATTCTCTGCAATCTTTGGAAGAAGTAAGTAGTTTTATCTTCCTCTAGTATAATTTTTTTACAATAACTACATTGAACTTCTAAGGATAACCTGGAGACCAATGAAATCATAGTCAATAAGGAATGTAATATTACTAATATTGCACAGTGTTCCTCTGATAATCAGGAGAAGCATCATCAGTTGGAAAATTATAGGTAGGTACAACTGTTCCATTAGTATTTATTCATGATTGAAAGCTATTTTCCCGTCAATATATGTTTATTTTGAATTTTCATTTATTTTTCATGTTTCAGGGAGGAAACATTCAATAATTCAGATATCTCTTTGCCTTACGATGTTATTATTGATGTTCCACCTGCTAGTCCATCCTCAATATCAGAATCTTCCGTTTTAGCACTGAGCACATCATCAGCTACAAATATTGTCCAAAATTTAGATTTGGAGTGCTTATTGCAGTCTACATTGTTAGGTAGAGCTGTGATTCAGAGTTATCGTAGCTCAGAAGTCTTAGATACCAAGTGCCAAAGTTTATTGGTTGAAATTATCATAACACATTTGCTCAACAGTAATCAGCAGTAAGTGTTTTCCTGTGCATTTATAATTTTCAATCTGTAACATGGTTTTTACATTGTAGGCGATTATTGAATGATGATTTCAACGACCTTGCAGAAAAAATTATAACTTTATTTCCTAACGAAGTGAAAGGGGTGTACTACATTCCACCCTTGAGAAAAAGACATTCCTCTGAAAATATTTCTGGAGTATCTAAGGGAAAATTAGTCGATAAATATAGGAATACCCTCACATTGTTGAGAAAGTGTGGCGTTCTTAAATCATCAAGAAAAGGGAAGTGCAAAATCGATCATCGGATGATTCTGATGAAGGTGAAAAAATAAGTGAAAATGAGAATGGAAGCTTTGTGTGGTTAAAGAATAGGACTGAGCCTTGGACAGAAGTTGAAAAACACTGGGATAGAAGCTTCAATTTCAGGAATCGTATGTTCAAGGACAAAAAAGTCACTATTCATGATATTTACAATGAATGGCCTATTCTTTCTCAAAATGCTGGCTATCTTCTTGTATGTGAATACAAATTCCATTTTTTTTACCAAATAATAAGTTAAATATGTTATAGGTGAACAAGGATTTCGAAAAACTATTTCCAACGAAAACTCTCTATGGTAAATGGGACAAAGTATATGACAATTTAATTAAATATAGGGAAAATTTTTTGACTGGTGCAGATGTCATAATAAAAAATTTCATAAAGTCAGGAACATTAGATAGAGGTGAGTAATCTTGAAAGCTGTGTTTTTAATTGAAATTCAATTATCAATTTTCTCAGAATATCGTCATTATTTGCAACTATGTTTGTTGGCTGCCCTAATACCTTACAAAGGACGAGTATCTGCCAAAAATCAAGAGGTATGGTTCCATTTAAGCCGTCAGCCAATGAGATCAAGAATAGCATTTTAGCTGAAGTCAACGTGAGTATGTTATGTTGCTACTGTTTTATATTCTCAATGCCCAATGCAGTTGTTGCCTTTCTTGTTATCTTCTGATGTGAAATTTCAAGGTAATTTCTCTTACCATATGAAGGGTTGGTACCTTTTGGATGAATATAAATTTTGTATAGTTAATTCAATTCTTGTGATGATACATGATAGAAACTAATCATAAATTGATAATTTGTGGTTCAAAGTAGAAAAAAAGTGAGAATAAAATTAGGATGCAACTTGAAGAAAGGTCTATTCTCAGCTTGGGTCAATGAAGCAGATTCTGTGTGCCTACATATTGAAGTATGGTATTCAATTCGCTTATTATTTCCATTTTATTTATGATTTCATGATGAGTTGAACCCAAATTCTTGCTTTTCTACCTTTATTCAGTTCAAAATTGCTGAAAAACCTTTCTGTGTATGTTACTTATTAATTAATATCGAGAATCTTATGATTTGTCGGCATAAATCTTCAATTACGATCAATGTGAAAAACTCTATGTTGATAATAAGCTTTCATTTCAGAACTTTTTTTGGGAAATGAAAATACATGTTAATATTTTCAGATTCCTGCTGATGTTTCCAAAGTTGTCAATGATAAAATCCAAGAAGCAGCTAGTATAGGTGCAACATTGCAGCCTTTCATAATAGTGGAAGTAAATGGAAATGCTGTCCATAATGTATATGTAAATATATATACATCTCTTTACAAGGTACCATCCATTTTGAGCGCAGTAGAGACCTGTTTTTCGTCATTTCATGTTTTTAATTTAAATATCCCATAGAAAGCCAACATTTGTGGTTATTCATCCAATTAGCGATGTATGATCTGACAACAAAAGAGGATAAATCAGTTCCCTTCATAATAGACTTAGTTAACAAAACAAAAATAAAATAAATGATTAAAGTTTGAATTTTAGTTCGGTAACATGACACTCATTTGTAAATTTTGTAAAAAAAAATTGAAATCGAATAGTTTTTACCTCTTACACTTGAAATTATTTCACAGAGCTGAAAATGATTTTCCATGTGGAAAATGTTCCAGAAGTTTTTCTTCCAAAGGGTCTTACAGAAACATATTCAAAATTGTTCTTCTACTAAAAAAATTCAAAGATACAAAAAAATAATTAGAAATTGTGAGAAACAATCCTCTAATGACGCCAGTGCTAGTGTCGAATTAAATTCTGAGAACACCGCTATACATACTTCACCTTCTTTATTTGATAATACCCTTATGTACATTTCAAAATTTTACAGTAATCCATCAATGACTAGAAAGAGTATTCAAGAGATTATTGATAGCAGTTCAGTTTTATTTGCACACTTTTCAGATGATATAATGAAAGAAATAAAATCTTTGAATATTTTGGATGAAATTGCTCTGGAAAAAATTTCAAGTATTGTAAACAAGAAACCATTTCAACCATTTTGCACTGAATACAAACGATTTCGGTTGTTTGAGTCAATGAATACCCTTATAAAGCCTGAGGCCTTCAAACTTGGAGAAATTTTTGATAATAAAACAAATTGTCAATCTATCAGTATGGACCTCAAAACCTGTGAAGCATATATAGTACCCATACAAAAAGTACTCAAATCTGTTCTTGAAATTTCTGGTATCATGGAAAAATTGATTAGGCATATTGAAAATGAAAGTATGTCCAATGATACAATTTCTTCTATATTCTCATCTCTTCTCTGGAAACGCATTAAGAGCAAGTATTGTAATAAACTCTTGCTACCCTTGTTTGTATACTTCGATGATTACGAACCTTTAAATCCATTAGGTACAGCTGCTGGAGTTTATAAAATTGGAGCTGTATATTTCACCATAGGAGCTATTCCCCCATCATTTTCCTCTAAACTGACGAATATTTTCTTATGGGGACTATTTCATTCAGCTGACAGAAAAACGTTTGGCAATAAAAAAGTTTTCTCTAAATTTATCGAGGATATGAAAATATTAGAATCAGAAGGCATTGAAGTATGTTATGGAAATGAAATTATCAGAGTATATTTCTGTTTATTTGCTCTCATTGGAGATAATTTAGGAATCCATAGTATTACCGGTTTTACAGAAAGTTTTTCAGCTGAGTTCACTTGTCGAATATGTCAATGCCAAAAAAAACTCAGCACTTTATGGTTGAGGAAGATCCAGATTTAATTAGAACAGAAGAAAATTATGAAACAAATTTAGAACAGAAATCTTTTGGTATAACAGAACCATGTTTTTGGAATGAACTTTCAACTTATCATAATATCACAAATAGCTCTTGCGATATAATGCATGACATATATGAGGGTGTCTGCCGCTATGATTTGGGTCATATTCTGTATTATTATGTGGTAACAAAAAAAATATTCTCATTAGAAATTTTGAACGAACGTATAAAATATTTTGATTATAATGATTTATGTGACATAGGAAATCGTATTCCACAGATTACAAAGCGACAGTTAGATAATCGAAATATTATCATATCTGCATCAGAAATGGCAGCTTTCGTGGGATATATACTGTTCATCATCGGGGATCTGATAGAGGAAAATGATGAGGTTACCAGCTTTCTATGTCTTCTGGTAGAAATTGTTTACATTGTTAGTAAAGCCACTACTTCCTTTGAAGAATTAGATTATCTAGGTCATTTAATTAAGAATCATAATCAGTTGTATGTTTCACTCTTTCAAGATACTTTGAAACCGAAGCATCATATGCTTATACACTATCCAAATATTATAAAAAAGGTTGGTCCTTTATGTTTTCTGTCTTCTATAAGGTTTGAAGCATTTCACAAAATTGCTAAAACTAATGCTCACATTATTTCATCTAGAAGAAATATTATATTTACTTTATCCATGCGTCATCAGTTCCAACTTTCATATAGATTGCTTTCCCAAGAAGGTTTTGTAGAATGCATCGAATTAGGACACTCAGCAATTCCCAGAGATCTTTTTGATGACGATTCATTGAAAGAAAAATTAGATCAGGTTGGTTTGCAAAAAAGCGCAGTTTTAGTGAACTCTTTAACTATTAATAAAATAACTTACAAACCCAATTTATGTCTCCAAGTTCATCATAACGAATTCGAACCTCAGTATGCAAAAATTTTATGCATAATCTACGAGTCTGATAGTAAAATTTATTTTTACTGTGAATCTCTCAGAAGCATAGGGTATTCAACTCATTATCAGGGTTTTATTGTGGAAAATGATGGAAATGCTCACAAAAAATTGATTAATTTTAATTCATTGAGTTGCATATTTCCTGTAGCTCTTCATAAAATGAATGATCGCAATTTACGGATAATTCATAAATTCAAACAGAGTTTGTGATCAAAGTCAACTGCACGGGGTGAGTATAGTGAGTCCCGTAGACTAGGCCGTTTCTAAACATATAAGTATTGTTTATTTTGTTCATTTGACTCAAAGAATGAATATTTTATTATTTCAGAATTTTGATATTTATTTTTATACGTCTTCGTTACTATGTTTTTTTGAACATATGAGTACCTATAGTATATATGTTTTATATTGTGAGTCCCGTAGACTAGGCCGTTTCTTTAACTTTTTGGGGAACTGATTCGAAACTTTTCCAACAATTTCAGAACAATCAGAGAAAAATTTTATAGACAACTTCACCCTTTACTAAGCAAATTGTTATGTTTATTTTAATACGTCTGTTACAATTTTTTTAAACATATAAGTATTGTTTATTTTGTTCATTTGACTCAAAGAATGAATATTTTATTATTTCAGAATTTGATATTTATTTTTATACGTCTTCGTTACTATGTTTTTTTGAACATATGAGTACCTATAGTATATATGTGATATATTGTTAATTTATTTTGTTAATACGAGTCGAAGAATAAATACTTAATTTAATTCCTGAATTTCATTTTGACCAGCTTACTGAATATTCATTTTCACAGGTAATAATGGAGTAGGATTTCAAATGATAATAATGAACTAATATATTGATTTGAAAGGATCGAAATGTTTTATTTGATTCAAAAAAATCTTTATTGGTAGATAATACAATAAACATGAAAAATTAAATAATGATGAATATTCATGATAAATCAAATGTTTATTGGAATCAACAGAATATATATATTGAAATACAAATAAGCTTATTCTACACAGTCTTCACTCAGTTTTTGTGCTGAACAACTATTCTTGGGACTAAAAGAGCATTTATTTGACCCTAATGAATATATATTCAATTTCAATAAAATATATGTTCTGGTGTACAAAAGATATATTCCATAGGAAGTGAAAATATCAACAAAATCCCTTATTTAGGCCAAACCTAGCTTTATTGAAACCATTTTTAAAGAAATCATTTGTTATGGGCAAAGCAGGCTGTATTAAATCAAATAAATATTTTTCTCAGTGTATTATAAAACAAGCGTGAACTTCATATTTCCATTCTGTTTGGCAAAAAAAGTTATCTTCATATTGGAGGAACACGTAATTTCCACTTTCTTCGTTGACAAAAGTTTAATTTTACTCTTGATTCCGATAATTTTATTCTCGATTATGGAAAAATCTGCACTCAAATCATTTCTGTTATTCATCTTCAGTATGAAATTAATATTACTCTTTGTGTTTATCACATCTTCTGCAAATACAAACATAAACTTTCATTTTCACAAATGAAAAATTCAGTAATTTATCTGCGGACGTACATAAGTTGCTAAATTGACGAATAGGAAGAAGGTGTTTCTTCACACGTAGATGAATTTTGCAACCACGACTCACGAGCCGTCAGGCGAGTGGTGTAATTCATCAAGTGTGTTTTGAGCATTACCGCGAATTGAATACTATACTTTATCCACGACTTCTTCAGAAAAATTCGAATTAATCTGCATTTGAAAAATTTTGAACAGTTGTCAAAAGCATTGACAACATTTCGTCCAACCGTCAACCTCTGTACTCTGTAGTCAGGAATCAAATCAGAGTCTCTAACTAATAATCAAATCAAGTACTTTCGCAACTTCAAAAATTTACGTTTTCCAAAATAAATCTGGAATGAATCGCTAGAACGTTATCTTGATGGCTGAAATAGATTTCCGGATCGATCCTACTTTTTATTCATTTTTTTTGTAAGCAGTTTCATTTTTCCTAGGTATTTTTATTAGCAGGTGTTATTATAACACTCGCTTTTCGGTTCATAGACATGTCTACGGTTGTGTTATAGCTACTATTACACATAGAAATTAGTTTAATAATTGACATATCACTCTATAGGAGTGGATAAAAATATTTAAGTATCCACGAAAATAATTGAGAATCACAATCCCTACAAAATTCTAAAAAGAATCAAATCGGATACCCGGAACGAAAACAAATGATCCAAACGAATTAAAACCAAAGCTCCACAGGTACTCAAAAAAATTAAAGCTCAAAAGACCGAAATGAGATCACTGGTTGAACGCGATGCAAATCCTGAAATCGTTATCCCAATGAATAATGAAATATTCAAATTCGCCGGTTATAAGAGAATATTAAAACACGCCAACCAAAAGAAATTCATTATTCTAGTCATTCATGGACTTCTTTCCAAACTCTAAACCGACAATGAAATTCGTTAATGAAAATCGCAAACAGCTGCGATACGCGAATCGCGTTCCTCTGTTTGGATATACGAGGGTAGTTTGAGAAGTTACTGAATCTTCATTGAGTGGACAACAAAGTTCCCTTACGCCAAGCAACAGAGCTACAAATGATTAGTTTTTGACAAAAATACTACCTGGAAGCCACCTGAGCCATTTCGTGCAGGACAGTCCGTAGTTTATTCCCACTATATCCTCAACACGAAAATGTCATTTTTTTATTTGTTATTAACAAAAAACAACAAAAATTCCCGTTCTTTTTAGTTTTTTTCGTTGCAAAATGGAAACTATGATGCAGTGATAACGTTGAAATGGGATGAATTGTAGAGAATTACATTGTGGAGAGAATGATGGGTCAAACGATCCGATCGAATAATTAAAACTGGAGAAAAGCGGAAAAAACCGAACAATTGCGTGTTTTTCTTTTAACTTATTACTCTGCCATTTTGCAATATTAAGAACTGAAACTTCACACGATAGAAGCTATTGACGTGCAAATCATGTGTGCAAAAATTGGATTCGGTCGGATAAATAGTTTTCACATAATTCCCATTAGAATTTTTTTTGGACATATTTTCGCGGAAAGCTAGATGCGTTTGAGGTCGTCCGATTGAAATTAAAAAAAACGATTTGGAAAGAAGACGTGACCAGTAACAAAACGTCTATTCTGATTTTTCAATAAAACGCGTTTAGGTGTGTTAAAAACTAGTGAGGGAAAACGAGTGTTTTTCTTGTGAATGTAAACTGATATACTGAATGGTCACGCAAAGTTTTGTGGCTATAGTGTTAAGAGAACCATAGAAAATTCAATTGGAATATTGAAAGAAGCATCTTTATATTTCCATAACAGAAAATCAGATTATGGTGAAATTTATTTTGTGAATGAAGATCGATGTACTGAATGTTAATCCAAAATTTTGTGGCCATAGTGTCAACAAAACCATAGAAAATTCAATTGGAATATTGAAAAGAAGAATATTTATATTTCCATTTGCAGCTCCACTCACGCGTTTAAAATATCTTAACCATTAGACGCTTTCTTTAATAACTTAGTTTTTTGAATAACTATTATTGATCAAGCGTTTTGGAAAACATGCAATAATAATTAATTACACTTGAATGATATATCTGCTTTTGTAAAGAACATAAGAGTACATATAAGGTATTCATTCAAAGCATATTGATATAGCTCATTAGGTGTAATTGAATGCGAACTCTTCTACACTAGTGTGATTAACAGGGAGAAACTGAGGAGTGAAATATCATCCCAATAAACACAGTAACGATTAAAACACGTTGGATTTTTTGAGTAATGTCACTATATTTCATCGTTGAAAAAACGAGAAAATGTCGTAGAGAAATACGTTTCCTTCTTGTTTCACCGTAACGTTTTTATCGCACGTTGATTCAAGGTTGATTTAACGTTGCAAGCAAGTTGGATATCCAACTTGCTTCGAAAAGAAGGTCATTTGGGATTAAAAGGGGCGAAGTTTCTATAATATCCAAAACGAAAAACTGAAACGTAAAAAAACTTTGATATCAATCGCCCTAAACCCCATTAGTCAACCACCAGTAGATATAAATACAGTAGAGACTCGATAATCCGGAGAACGATAATCCGGATATTTACTAGTCCGGATTGACGTCAAGATTGTATTATGTCCTTATAATCCGGATTGCAAGACTCAATAATCCGAATTTCCGATCGTTGCATACGTGGTTTACGGTTCTAACTTGTCGTAACTCAATTTCTATGACGACGATCGGGCGTTTTTTGGTATATAATAGTGCACAATGGCAGAAAACAAAAAAGTCAGACAAGAATAATTAATTAGTGAAATAGAATGGAATGTTTCTACCTCCAAACCATACAGCTTTGATACAGCATATGGATCATAATGATATTAAATTAACAAAACTGAAATACCGAAAAGGCCTTTTAGCACATATTTTTTCGATCCTCGAAGACGGGGATAATGTTAGCAATGCATTTAGAGCATAGATCAATTCGATGCAGTCTGTTTATTCCATAACTCATGGCAATAACTTATATTCAGCTTCTGAAAGATATACAGGAGAAAGCTATTGTTCAGCATTCTTTTTCCCTTGCAGTAAAAAACGTAAAATATCTAATTATTCCAAATAATATTTTGTTTTATGGTTTCGATAATAAAGCCTATATTTTATTTCAACCGTTTTTTTAAATTGCATCTTTACTAAATTGTAAGACGCGGTATTCCGGATTCCTCATTAATCCGGATCATCCCTTGCAATTGATCCGGATTATCGAGTCTCTACTGTATATCAAGATTTCAATAACAACATTTTGAAGAAGATACAATGAATTGTGACAAAAAAGACAGTAACGAAAGTTGTTTCTTGAAGAAATTTCCAAGAATACTGGATGAAACGATTTTTGGTATGGAAGGAGATGATGGAACGAAATATCCTGAAATACATTTCAACTTGCATTTCAATGAACCTTTCATCATAAGAATACCACGTCAGCTACTGAAATCAGTCGTACAAATACATGATTTCAGTGGAAAGAAGAAAAGAAAGATTCTTCCATAAAAGTCCCGGAGTTATCAAACCACCCTCATATAAACGCCAGAAAGTGGGTTTTTTCTTTCATCCCCTTTGTTCCAAGCTTCGTTGCTGGGATCGCGACTTCTCATCAGCATGAAAATCAACGAACCGACAATAATGAAAAAGATGCCGCGGGCAGATGGAGTGAATAAACCGAGGCATTTCGCTCGAAGCGTACAGAACTGGGCGGTACTACATTTTTAGTTATAATAAAGGCGAAGTGCCAGATAGCGGTTTTAATTCTTAAGTGAATTATGGTTACGAGCTTTCGAATTAGTGGAGAATAGTGGACGATATGATTTTCTTGATAACGCAGGGTTCTTTTGAAGGTGACAATCGAGGATTGTAGATGTAGATTGTAGAATATCAAGGTAGGCCAAGCAATAGAGGTTTTTCACGTGACAAAAATACTACCTGAAATCTGACTGTGCAGTCATGTAATAGGTAGTTTCTACATGTTTTTCATGATAATTCCACACCTGAATCGTCTTAGGTTTTTTTTAAGAAGCGAAAAATAGCCATAAAAATGCAAAATTTTGCTTTTTCGCTTATAAAACGTGAAGTATTGATCTGATCGAAATGCTGTTAAGGCACTTTTTGTAGAGAATTCAGAAACAAAAAAAAATGAGAGGTGACACGTCACAAGCGGATAATTAGTTTTCCGAGAAAATTCCAAAAACTAGAAAAAAACATCAATTTTTCGAAAATTCATAACTTGGTCAATTTCTGAGATGAAGCGTAGTTGCTCTGAATTTAAGTGGTTATTAACATATACTTTATTGGTGCACAATTACAAAGCTGTCGGATAAATAGTTTTTGCACAATCGCAGTTTTCCGAATTCGACGTACTTTTTTCAAGAAGGTCGTAATATTCGGCTACTTGTCGGATTTGAATTTTACAAAAAGCATTTTAAAGAAGAAATAAAATTCTTCGAATCGTTTATTCTCTCGATACCGACCGAATATGTTTAGTGGGTGAAAACGGCGTCAAACAGGAGCGAAAAGGCTCGAATGCATCCAACTATAATAGTATATAGTCGCGGAGTGGGAGTCGTCCACTAACTTTCGTAACTTTCGCGCGTGGCGTAGCGGGCTACTCCCACTCCGCGACTAGTTTGATGCATTTGAGCCTTTTCGCTCCTGTTTGACGCCGTTTTTCACCCACTAAACATTATCGGTCGGTATCGAGAGAATAAAAGATTTGAAGAATTTTATTTCTTCTTTAAAATGCTTTTTGTAAAATTCAAATCCGACAAGTAGCCGAGTATCACGACCTTCTTGAAAAAAAGTACGTCGAATTCGGAAAACTGCGATTGTGCAAAAACTATTTATCCGACAGCACCATATGAACACTAATCAAAAACTTAACGCTCGATCGACGCGCGTTGAACGCCCATCATCTGAACGTGCCCTTAACTGAGGCATTTCGTTCGGAAGCGAACAGAACTGGGCGGTACTACATTTTTAGTTATAATAAAAAGCGAAGTGCCAGATAGCGGTTTTAATTCATAAGTGAATTATGGTTACGAGCTTTCGAATTAGTGGACGATATGATTTTCTTTATAACGCTTTTGAAGGTAACACTCGAGGATTGTAGATTATTAAGGCTGTTGCACTACACTGCGACCTTACACCCTTTACACTCAGCTCACTTCCACGGCAGTGAGCAGGGAATTTAGCAGGGAAGTGGGCAGCGCGAGAATGTAATCACTACAATCACATGCTCCCTAAATTAACGGTTTTTCGGACGGAAGTCAAAGGACCAGCAGTACTAGCGGCAATGAGTGATTACATTCAGCTAGGTTGCTGTGGCTGCGCTAACAATAATAATAATATTTTCGGAAATATGTTATTATTATTGCCGAGAAATTTCACGATTGAGTGGAGTGCAACTTCGATTCTGAAAATAATTTTTCAGTATTATCTGATGGATGTTTACATTTTTCCATCAGTGGGGGAGACCAAAATTATTGCAAAAATCACACGAGCTACAGTTATTTCACAGGAATTTCAAATTCAATTCAAAATCCCATTTTCAATATAAAGTGATTGAAAGAAGTGAAATAACTTTTATCGGGATTCAATGATTTTTAGCCCATCCGCCTTCCAAGGCCGATTACAACAAAAAACGGCGAATCAAGAACCTTTTTTGAACGATTTTTATAGCTGAGGACTCCGCGAAGTTTCCAAATGTAGTCAAAAGCTGAAAAGACACTTTTATGTACACTACTGGAAAAAATTTAAGGATCAAAAAAAAATTCCAAATTTTTCGCAATTTTCAACATGCCGTAACTTTGAGAGGAATGGTCCTACAAGGAATTTAAAAAAAGGAAATTGTAGCTCCAAGTGTCTTGTTTTTGGATTAGTACTTCAAAAATTTTAAGTTTCAGTGGTTTTCGAGTAATGATAGAAAAATCAGCAACAAAAAAATTCTCAAAATTTTACCACTTTTTTTTCTTGTCTACGAGCGTGGAAATTTTATATTTGCATAATCGTTATAATGATGGGATACTTTGTTAATTCAGCTTTAATTCATTTTTTTATTGACCTCAATACATCCACTTCTCGATGAGATATCGGTCTTCAAATGGAAAAGGATCCATTTGTTTGAGAGCCGTTATTGAAAACAGGGGTGGCAATACCCGTTATTAAATGAATAAAAATTTTATTTGTGAGTTATATTATTTTTCTTTTTTTGAAATTATGTACTATCTGCAATTAAAATGTGGAAAAAGCTAGAGAAAATTCTTTTTTGCCTTTTTTGAAGATATGAGCTTCTCAGAGCAAAAACGTGATCCTTATTTTTTCAAAAATTCAATCGGGCCAAACAAAAAACGGCTCGCTGGATTGAGTTGGCTCTTCGTAAGGTTTTTATCAACATATTGAACTGTGAAAGTCACACTTAACATTATTGGTTTCCCCAACATTTTCGATCCAGCGGTAGATTTTCCAAGAAACCACCAAAAGCTTTTTTTTGTTAAATAATTATATTGATGCGACATAAAGAAAAAAAATTCAATGAATAAGCAATGGTTGTTCATTAATGGGAGTTCATTAAAGGTTTCGAAACCCTCCTTCAATTTTCTGTGCGATCATTGGTTGCTGAGAAATCGATAATCAAAGACAAATGGATCCTTCTCCATTGAAGACCGATATTTCGGCGAGAAGTGGACGTATTGAGGTCAATAAAAATAAATTGAACCTTAATTAACAAATTATCCCATCATTATAACGATTATGCGAAATAAAATCACCACGCTCGTAGATAAGAAAAAAAAGTGGTAAAATTTTGAGAATTTTTTTGTTGCTGATTTTTTATCATTACTTGAAAACCACTGAAACTTAAATATGGAATTTTTCTTTGATTATCAAAATAATACCCCTTATTGGAAAACCCTTCAGGATTCGCTCTTATGTCGGCTGGCAACAGAGCCAACTTATGTGAAAGAGTGAGTCTGTTTTGTGTCAATACATTGCATTGGCATATTAGAAGTCAATGTATATTTGTACTAGCAGACCCAACAGACGTTGTTCTGTATACACAAAAATTCATTCAATTCGATCGAGCCGTTTAGTTGCAGAGTAGATGAATAACCTGAATAACGACTTCAGCGCCATCTGTTGATCTGATGTGTGGTCATAAACATACGGGCATAGGCAATCCAAAATACATTCATACAAAACATCTCTCACACTTCGGTACCTTCTCCTAGCCGCCTTGTGTCTACCTCGGAGACATTTTGATGCGATTTCATCTTCAACCTGCCATATCTTTTGATGTATTCATCATGGCTGATTTTGGTACTCATATTTATTATCATTGAAGTTATAGTAGGTTTCCTCAAATTTCTCGGGTGAAAAGTATAGCCTATGTTACTCAGGGATAGTGTAGCATTCTGAGGGTGAAATAATTATTGAAATCTCTAGTAGCTTATGAGTAAACTCGTATCAAACCCTCAAACGCACAAACATACAAATCTGTCCTCTTTATAATATAGGTATAAGTATAATATTAGTAAAGATATAGATCAATTCTCTACAAACGCCCTATTGACTACTTTTTTCTATAACCTATCGTTCTGAAAATATCTCGAATAAAGTTGGGAGGAGATGAAAAATTACATTTTTCTCCAACCATCAAAAAATGTTGACATTTTTGTACTCTTTTCAGGTGCAAAAGTCATAGATTTTCTTACCGTACAAAAATTCACTCGTTACTTAGCAACACTTTTAATCCTAGGATTAAAAACGCTACTTTTAATCCTTGTACATGCATTTGAAGTCTACTTGACAATCACTGTCATGATTCTGTGTTCAAATTCATAACCAAATTATGAACGATTTTTCACTAAAACCAATTTTATTGTAATTTTGACTTGGTTGGAGAAAAAAATAGTATCTATATATTATTCGGATTAAAAGTGCCTATTTTAACTCGCAATTTTGCATTCGCTCGGCTGCGCCTCGCAACTGCAAATATTGCTCGTAAAAAAAGATGCACTTTTAATCCTTATAATATAATATACTATTTTTCATCTTCTAATGAAAATAAATCGGTCTGTGCTCATTCGATCAGGACGATTGATACCTCATTTTATAGGTTAATTAATTCTCTACAAACGCTCTATTGACCACTTTTTTCTAAAACCTACCGTTTTGAGCAGAATCCGTACCAACTTAAGACACCGGGATCTGAATAAGATCAGTTTTCAGAATATGAAGAAAAAAATGAACAAAAAACTTTCCAATTCACGAATTATAAATGACATTCATAGAAATTTCCTGAATATGATAAAATATTTTCATTTATTCGAAGTTTTTAAATGAACTTGAATAATTTATTCTCTATTAACAAATAGGTACTCGTAAATACTTAGCACTATCATCCATATTTATACAACTTCATTGATATATTCCAGGATCAACAAACAAAGACATCGAAGAAATTTCATTTAAAATAGTTAGTTGATTGCATTTTCAATGAAACTTGCGATTAATTGCATTATTCCAATCATTCCCTCGAGTTCTAACACTTCAATCCCGCAAATGCAATGGAAATTCTCCGCTGTGACGTCACATCTCGATGGGCGTCGCCATACCAGTGTTTGTGTATATCGTACTCGGAGACGTAATTCGATTTTGGTGCGATTTCATCTTCAACCTGCCATATCTTTTGATGTATTCATCATAATTGAATGATGTAAAAGGCAATTTCGTTCTATATTAAATATTGGATATGAAGGACGTATTTAATTGGATAAAGATCAATAGCGTATTCATAAAAAATACTCCCAAAAAATGCATAATTTTGAGAAACATTCGGATACCTTTAAAAGGTGATACCGAGTAAACCTTGAAAGATAGATATATGCTATCGCGGACTTTTTTGTAGAACTATTGAAGAGGTACATTTCCGTCATACATTGTTTCCATGTACGTCTTACGGTTTTCGCAGCGCACCTGAAAATAGCTGATTTTGGTACTCATATTTATTATCATTGAAGTTATAGTAGGTTTCCCCAATTTTCTCGGATGAAAAGTATAGCCTATGTTACTCAAGGATAATGTAGCATTCTAAGGGTGAAAGAATTATTGAAATCGGTCCAGTAGCTTATGAGTGATGTCATATCAACGCCACAAACACACAACACACAAACATACAAATCTTTCCTCTTTATAATATTAGTATAGAAGTATAGATGAGCTTCGTCATGTCTCAAACTTAACTGTGTGGAATCGAAGAAGTTTTAACATTATTAGTCCAGTCAAAATAGACTAAATTATGATTCCAGTTTGCATTAATTCCCAACAAGCTGGATTTTTGTGGAGGCCTTGAATACGTCATTACAATGATATGTCAAAAGTCCCCATCGATCCCGCTTGTGCGTTGTTTTTTATTCGAGGTCAAAGGTCACAAATTTGCGTTTTTTGCGTATATCTCTGAAACAACGAGAGCTATCGAAAAAAGATTCAGACAAAGTTTGTAGTTCGTAAAATTGTCTACAAAAAATATCTCAACATTTTTCTCCTACAAAGCATCGCTTTCGAGATATCGTGACTTTAGAGCGCAGGAAAGTCGTATTTTCGACTATATGCACACATTTCCGAACCACCTCTGAGTTAGTGTACACGGCGCTTTTTTTTTAACGTGGTTTCCACAGTAGGAATACTCCACAATATATTTTGATCGAGGGAATGTAATGGAACACTATTTTATTGATGAAAATTTTTTTTTATTTAAATTTAATGAAAATTTTAACATCAAGAAAATTACATCATCATTCAACATCAAATTCTTCATAGTCACTCATTTCTTCTTCATCACTGTCTTCTTCCTCTTCTTGCTCGATTTGTGTAGACTGCTCCAAGAAGAGAGATATATCAGTTATATCCTCATCAATTTCGAAACAATCTTCATCTGTTGTATTTGATTCAATGTTGGTGCAAGATTGGCCTTGACAATTGGTACATACCGATGAACAATACAATCCAACTTTTCTGCACCCGCAATTGTTTGTGCAGCCTTTTTTGCAATTACAAAAAATTGTATTGAGTAATTTTTCTGGAGCAGGTGGCAGTAAAGTCTGGATTGGCTCCAAACTATTATTCATCAATTTCCAGCCCCAATCTTCAGGATTTAGATCATTGCCTAGCCACACTTGCACTTGGTAGAACACACGAAACAAGTGTTGATTAGCAGAAGCAGATGTTGGAGGGAGACAAGATAACTGCACTCTCTTATTGTTTTTTGTATTTTTCACAAAACTCAAATATCTATACTTGTCTATCGATTCCATTTTTTTTGGAGCTCCATACATAGCAAGGAGAACACGAATTCCATTGGTGAGGATAACATCTGCTGACGAGTTAATATTTGTAAATACTTTTGCGTTATCAATCAAGTCTTCACGTTTTTCAAACAATTTGAATACTGTATTTTTGCCTCTTTTGAAAATTGCTGATGTCGTATCGCAGCCAGTTATCGCATGAAGGAATAATATATGAGGCTGACATTTTGGATATGCAGTTAAACTTTGTGAAGAATATATTTTCGTTTGAACTTGAGCTCTCCCAGGTTTTAAAAAGTAAATGATCTTATCACTAGGACGATGACTTACTCAGAATTGTATATTTTTCACGTACTTGTGTGCATGGGGCAAATAAAACTATATTCTAATATTTTCTGTTCAAATGGTTAACCCGATGATGCATACTGGCCACGTATGAGTGTATATTCGTATTTTCTATGTTTAAAATAGCCATAATTCGAGAACAGTGCATCGTACAAGAAAAAGTGTTAAAATATTTTTTGTAGACAATTTTACGATCTACAAACTTTGTCTGAACCATTTTTCGATAGCTCTCGTTGTTTCAGAGATATACGCAAAAAACGCAAATTTGTGACCTTTGACCTCGAATAAAAAACAACGCACAAGCGGGATCGATGGGGACTTTTGACATATCATTTGTAATGACGTATTCAAGACCTGCACAAAAATCCAGCTTGTTGGGAATTAATGCAACTGGAATGTCTATTTTGACTGGACTATATCCCACAAATACTTTTCAACAAACCCTCACTGAAAGATGACATTCCCATAAAGAAATAGTAAAGAAATGGCCATCACGAAGTTGAGCGGTAGGTAGAATTATTAATTAAATAGCACGATAAACAAGCATCAGTTAAACAATAAACCGCAGATAAACATCGGAGAACCGAGAGGTTGTCCATTCTTGAAGCAACTTACTCCTATATAAATTATACCTTGCTGGCCGGTAACTTGCATTGCAGGATGGTAATTATTTGGTGGACTATATTACCGACTGGCCAGACACACCGGTTGGCATTCACATGTCTCTTGTTATTAAAGTTCGCATAAAAACCGCAAAAATTACAAGGCAACTGGCTACTTGAGTTGGTTGATGAAAAGCGGCCGAGTACCAGCTTCAGCGAAGCGTTCAGTTTCGCGGTTTCCCTTTGGATCTTAAGATTTTGCAGTTAGTATCCTTTCGTCTTCTTAGTTGTGTGAAGTTTAAGATGATACACGCCAAGCAACAGAGCTACAAATGATTAGTTTTTGACAAAAATACTACCTGGAAGCCACCTGTGCCATTCCGTGCAGGACAGTCCGTAGTTTATTCCCACCATGTCCTCAACAGGAAAATGCCATTTTTTCATTTGTTATTTACAAAACCAACAAAAATTCCCGTTCTTTCTAGTTTTTTCGTTGCAAAATGGAAACTATTGATGCAGTGATAACGTAGCAATGGAATTAGATTAGATAGTGGTCGATCGGCACGTTGATTACCCTTCTGCACTGCGACCAATAAGGTCTTTTGTGCGTTACCATGCTAAAACTACGTTTTTCCCAGGAATCTAACCTCCTTAGCTGGTTACTTCCTTAGGAGACTTCGCTCTTATGTCGGCTGGCGTTAATAACGCGCCCCCTAGTAGAGTAAGTCTGGTTTGCGCCAGCGCAGTGCATTGGCATAGTATGTGTTCGGTGGTTTCAGTGGCCGATTCACATAACCTACAAATGTCGGAGTTTTCTTTACCGATCTTGTGTAGGTGATATCTCACGGGACAATGCCCTGTGAGAAGGCCGATTAGCAGCCTTAACTCGTTTTTTGACAACGATAAAGCTTGTTGAGCCTTCTCTTTGGAAGGTTCAATTAGTCTCTTTGCTTGTCTTTGACCGGATGTGTTTATCCAGTAAGAGTGTTTCCCCCTTTTTTCCCAAACGCCTACCTCTGCCCTAATCAGTGTAGGTGATACCCAACAGGAGGGCACGGGTCCGGTGAAGGGTGTGTTTGCTCCTCTTTTTGCAAGGGCATCAGCTTTTTCATTTCCCTCAATGTTCTGGTGGGCAGGTACCCAAGTTAAAACTAGCTTGTTGTACTTCGCCAGTGTTTTTGAGGGACTGTTTGCAGCTCCAAATGGTCCTTGATCTACAATCAACGGCCATAAGCTGCCTCAGTGCCATCTGACTATCAGAGGCAATACAAATTCTGGCTCCCTTATACTGTCTGGACAGACAGACTTGGGCGCATCTTTCTATGGACAGAATTTCAGTTTGAAGCGTTGTTATTGGCTTGCAATGGGATGAATTGTAGAGAATTACATTGTGAAGAGAATGATGGGTCAAACGATCCGATCGAATAATTAAAACTGGAGAAAAGCGGAAAAAACCGGAAAATTGCGAGTTTTTTCTTTTAACTCATAACTCTGCCATTTTGCAATATTACGAACTGAAACTTCACACCATAGTAGCTATTGACGTGCAATTCATGAGTGCCAAAATTGGATTCGGTCGGATAAATAGTTTTCAGATAATTCCCATTTGAATTGTTTTTGGACATATTTTCGCGAAGAGCTGGATGCGTTTGAGGTCGTCCGATTGAAATTAAAGAAATTGATTTGGAAAGAAGACGTGATCAGTTACAAAACGTCTATTCTGATTTTTCAATAAAACGCGTTTAAGTGTGTTAAAAACTAGTGAGAACATGAGGGAAAACGGCCGACCGAGCGAGAGCGGTCGAGTGGAGAGGAAATGAGCGAATCGAGGGGAAACGCCGTGGAAGCCAACAGTCGCCGAGTATAAGAATTGTTGCGCGGAGAGCGCACCAAATTTTGTACACATTACGTTTCCCCTCGATTCGCTTATTTCCTCTCCACTCGACCGCTCTCGCTCGGTCGGCCGTTTTCCCTCATGTTCTCACTAGTTTTTAACACACTTAAACGCGTTTTATTGAAAAATCAGAATAGACGTTTTGTAACTGATCACGTCTTCTTTCCAAATCAATTTTTTTAATTTCAATCAGACGACCTCAAACGCATCCAGCTCTCCGCGAAAATATGTCCAAAAAAAATTCAAATGGGAATTATGTGAAAACTATTTATCAGACCGAATCCAATTTTGGCACACATGAATTGCACGTCAATAGCTACTATCGTGTGAAGTTTCAGTTCTTAATATTGCAAAATGGCAATGGAGTTATGAGTTAAAAGAAAAAACACGCAATTTTCCGGTTTTTTCCGCTTTTCTCCAGTTTTAATTATTCGATCGGATCGTTTGACCCATCATTCTCTTCACAATGTAATTCTCTACAATTCATCCCATTGCAACGTTATCACTGCATCAATAGTTTCCATTTTGCAACGAAAAAACTAAAAAGAACGCGTATTTTTGTTGTTTTTTGTTAATAACAAATAAAAAAAAGGCATTTTCGTGTAAAAACATGGTGGGAATAAACTACGGACTGTCCTGCTCGGAATGGCACAGGTGGCTTCCAGGTAGTATTTTTGTCAAGGAAATATCTATATTGCTTGGCCTATAAATACATTTCTCGTAGTCAGCAACGGCACTGGCAAACAGTAGAGAAGAACACGTACCGGAAGATTTATTTTGATAATTGCGGCCCTCGAAGAAGCGGCTTTCTAATTCCTTCCATCTAATTAGTTGTAATAGATTCGCTGTAGCTCGGTCGAATTCATCCCGCCTTAATTTGATTGTAATCGAGCTCTAATCTCTTATTGTTGTTGTCGTTTTGTAAGAAGCGGTATGATTTATCGTCGGCTCGTACTCAATTAAATGAATAACGAATGAGAAAGAAAACCCTAGAGAAACGACACCATTAGTCACAGTTAATTATTCAGCGAATGCAATCAATTCGGTGCCTTCGATGATGTAGTGACAATTATTTTTTTACGTTTGTCGTTTTATGACGAGTTAATCACATCTGATCATATACTATACGAGATCAAATCAAATATAAACGAGACTTTTCGATTTTCAGGCACGAAAGGGGAGGGAAAACGTTCCTGATTTTTTTGTTGTTGGCTAGGTTTATCAGGAGCGCGTTCACAAACTTTCTCTGAGAGTAGAGTAAGAGTATGGCGGAGTATGACGGAATGCTCTGACAAATGTCATTCGCGAGACATATGTTAGGTTAAGATGAACTTCTATTATCGGTTGCTTTTACCTTTTACTAGCTTCTGGTTTATTGTAGACATTAATATTATCTCTTATATTATTCAGGGGTTCTTAGAGATTACTAATTATTCAATCAGTAGATTCTCAGATACCGTTTGTAACACGTTCACTCTCAAAAACATTATTAATATTGATTGCAAAATATCAATAACAGAAATGGACAGAGATAATTAAATCAATATCAAAACATTGCTATTGTATTATTTGTATCTATATAGACAGTTATACTTGGAATCTTCTAACGCCCATTCAAGGATGTCAAATGGCTACTTGTTGTCTGGTACCTACTTACAACGTCACTTGTAAGCTGTCCAACTGAGTACAGGTGAGAATTCGAAAGTACAGGTCGAGTGGGTACATTTTGGTCACATATTTTTGTACGGCATTCTCACTATCGATAGATCCGTAAAAAATAATAAGAAAACGCGTAGCGCCGTAAAAAAAATGTGGAGCCACATAATCGAAATTTTTTTTTATTTTCCGACAATTACCAGGGCGAATTTGGTCATTTGATTTTGTACGGCATCTGTGTCATACTATTTCAATACTGCTTCTAATCCATTATTCCGCAACGCCGTACAAAAATCATGCGACAAGGGGAAAAAATGTAGGGTTGCAATCCCCTCTCTTTCCGTAGTCCAGGGGGTGATCTGACACAACATGAAATAAATTTATTTTGAAAGTATTTTATGCAAAGATAATATATTTCTATATGCCGTACATTTTCGTTGGTTCAAAGGGGAAAAAAGAAAAAGTCCATTTATTTGTACTAATTTTCATAATCTTTTCGTGATTCTAGGTTCCTAGTTAGAAACTATATTGAATATGAGTTTGTATTCTATCCATTTATACCAAAATATAGACAAATTGTCACTGATAATTCCAAATACAACATATTTTTGAGAAGTACTCATGACAGAATGACACGGAAGTTTGCAGTACAAAATCATGCGACAAGGGGGTCTGCTAACTTCAGTGTCATGAGTACTTCTCAAAAATATGTTGTATTTTGGAATTATCAGTGACAATATGTCTATATTTCGGTATACATGGATAGAATACAAACCCATACTCAATATAGTTTCTAATTAGGAACCAAGAATCACGAAAAGACTATGAAAATTAGTACAAATAAATGGATTTTTTCTTTTTTCTCCTATGAACCAACGAAAATGTACGGCATCTCGACGGCATATAAAAATATATTATCTTTTCATAAAATACTTTCAAAATAAATTTATTTCATGTTGTGTCAGATCACCCCCTGGACTACGGAAAGAGAGGGGATTGCAACCCTAGATTTTTTCCCTTTGTCGCATGATTTTTGTACGGCGTTGCGGAATAATGGATTAGAAGCAGTATTGAAATAGTATGACACACATGCCGTACAAAATCAAATGACCAAATTCACCCTGGTAATTGTCGGAAAATTAAAAAAAAATTTCGATTTTGTGGCTCCACATTTTTTCACGGTGCAACGCATTTTCTTATTATTTTTCACGGATCCATCGATGGTGAGAATGCCATACAAAATATGTGACCAAAATGTACCACTCGACCTGTACTTTCGAATTCTCACCTGTACTCAGTTGGACAGCTTACAAGTGACGGCATAGTGCTGAATCTTATTATTTTATGCCCTTATATCGTTCTAGATAGGTCACCTGGTGGTTCAAATGACCCATAATTTTTTCAACACGGGCCTGTAGTCTAATTGTTGAATGTTGCTACTTTGGTATAGCAAAGTGTTGCAGTGAAATAAGGAGCCGAATTGGCCTACTGAAAGTATTCATGCCCTTAAGGTGTCAATCACAAGAGCTTTTACCCTATCTAAATCTCTATCTGATTTCCTAATAACGTATTCGATTTTTCAGTTTAGCAACTACATACAGATTCACCACTTTTCTTATCCATAAGAGTAATATGCAAGAGTGTGAAACTCTCTGTACTTGTCCGATGATAATATAAAGTTGGCATAGTTGAGCATTGCGTTTTATCCTGTTCATGACAAATTTGACCTTGGCAGATTATTATTAGAATTTTATATCGCATGGCGGTGATATATTTCGCAACCTAGTTGAAATTTGAGTAGAACACTAAGCATTATCTTTATTGCTCATTGAAATTGAACTAATGCGATGATGACTTATTGGAAGAGTTCGATACCATACGGTTTTTTTCATAAATCCTGAAATGATATTGTAATTTCCGAGTTGAAATTGTTGATAAATGATTCAATTCACTCAACGATTAGTGAATGGCTTCGATTATCTGATGAGTATCATTATTTCTACACTGCGCAAAAAAATTAACGCACATTCTGAAAATCTCAATTTTAATGAAAGTTAACTCTACCACGGCCTTCTAAATCTCCGGGCCCGGTCCTAGCCAAGAGCGGCAACAGTGTAGAGAGGTATACCCTCCCGGCATGTTACAAGCACAGCCTTCTAAAGTAGTCTCTATGGACAGCTGTGTTACAGACGCAAGCGTGAGCGCTAGTAAACATCTAGTGGTAAATAATTAAGTTTTAGTGTTGATTGTGGTCGTAAATGTGAAAAAAGGTGAATTTATAGTTACCTTTTGTGATTGTACGAGTGCTGTAAACAGTGAAAGTGTTTGTGGTATTGGTGTTAGTGAATTTTTTTATCTTAGGATAACTACTTTCGTCTTCATGTAAGTGTCTCTAACCTACAAATGAAACTCATATGCTTCGAAACCTGGTAAAAACGTTCTGTATTTCATCGTGTAGAAGTACCTAATTATTCGTCTAAACAATTGAAGGATATTTCAATTGTGTTAGTTCTCTGAAATATGAACAGCGTAGGTAAGCTTTTATAGATGAGGGCCATACCGGGAAATTTCATTCCAACAATAGTTTTGTTTGCGAGAAACATTTCGATTTCAACGATATAGGTAATTAAGTTCGATAAACATTCACAAGCAGATGGAACAATTAAATTACTTTGAGATACCCATAATTGAAAGAAATGACCCATTAAATTATATTATCGTTTATATGTGCTCTATTTCAGAATAGATTTTGATCGACAACGAAACTTGATTTTTGAAGAGTTTTGAAAAAAAAATCAATTTTATATGAACTGATTGTTCAAAGCATTGGATTGGACTTTTATTACCAATTCAAAATTAATAGAAAATTGTACTTGTGGTTTGAATTCGAAGTTCATTCTAAATTCGCTTTATTCCATTTTCCCAAACACTTCTCAATAATTACGTGAGGAATACGAAGAATGTAGGGAATATCAGAGAGAATTTTATTTGAGTTAACTTCATTTCGAGAGTTCAAGTTTTTTGGCGAGAGACATCTCTCCGGTTTTTGCTGGACCATAAATTGATTAAATAAATCGTCAACCATTTCGATTAAGTTTCAATTTTTTCATTAATATTAAATTTATTGATTGATTAGGACATGGTTCCAACCTTTGTTTAAATATTCATCGGAAAACACATTAAATAACATGAGAAAATGAAATAATAACGTTCGAAATATCGTATCTCTCGTGCAAGCGGTATACCTCCCAAAGATCGTCTTTTGCGGCGTTGCCGCTTGAGGCGCCCGGCCATGTCTTTAGAAGGCCGTGACTCTACATTGACTTTATAACAAATTTTTTATGTTGTCTCGGGAGGTTTTGAACGAAACAAGGCACATTAAATGGAAGAAAAATTCAGGATTTCACCGAATCTTATGTGAAGAAGAGAAATAAACAATTTTAGAAATACTGGAATGCTGATAAGTGATTTAATACTTGTTATTCCCATCCCTTGCGTTAATTACAGATCGGCAACGACGGTTCATACTAATATTAATGGGTGATCTTAAAATGTTCTGATTTAATCCTTCCCAGAGTTGGATTCCTAAGTCATCAAAAGTAGCTGGATGATTTTCTGAACTTCTCAGCCTTCTATTGAGGTTTTCCAAAACCTGCCCAATCGGATTGAGATCTGGACTTCTTGCTAGTCATTCTATTCGAGAGACTTTAACCTCTTCAAGGTACGCCTGAACGATGGCCGCACGATGGGGTCTGGCATTATCGTCCATAAAAAAAAACTATAGCCACGAAATTTTGTATGTTCATTCAGTTTATCGATCTCCTTTCACAAAACAAATTCACTCGAATAGGATATCTTTTTATGGGAATGTGAAGTATCGATTGGTTTCGTTTTGTCTGAGATATTGAGGAACACCCTGTAAGATTTGGCTGGTTAACGAACTTAACCGAGGTATTCAGAAACCGTCCTAGAGACTTGGCATTTTCAGGGTGAGTTCGGTTCCCAAATGGCTCGGTTAAGTTCGTTAACCAGCCAAATCGTACAGGTGTTCCATAAAATATGGCTACTCAAAATTTTTGTTCTTCAATATCTCGGACATCGAAATGAAATTTTGCGGCCACATGCTCATAGCAAGGAGATATCTGATTCGAGTGAAATTTATTTTGTGGGTGAAGATTGATATACTGAATGAATGAATGATCATGCAAAATTGAAGTGGATCGTATCATCAGAACAATAGAATAATTTTTTTTATTTTAGATTTTTCAGGTTTTTCATTTATTGAATAATTTCCAGAATATAATTCCAATCGTACTGAGATTCAGCATTCATATACCTACTTAGCATGAATCTCAAGTCTTATACAGAACTTTTAGTTAACCATGAATGAATCGAACAATTAATTTTTTCGGTTTTTCATTCACATCTCTATAGTTGTTCACGCTAAATTATTACCTATTAAAACACCATTGCAATAAAGATCAGTTCAAGGAAATCGAGATGAGTACATGTATTTAATGAAACTTATTCCTTTAACGAGTAGTTCCGCAGTAATAATCCTCATGCGGCTTATTATTACACACAATCAACTAAGAATGTTGTAAAGCTGGAGGAATGTGAATGTTGCGGAGAAACGATCTTGAAATAATTTACATGCACCTTTTTACTCTCTGCGAAGACAGTGACTTGTCGGACAGTAGTTTCCTACTAGGCTGCGTTCTTGTCTGTCAACTTTGTCATTTGAACAATGCATCGAATGTGACAGCTGTCTTTGAAGTACGTTCTTTAAGTAACAAAAATTTCAAATGTTTTTACTGAGAACAAAGTCAAGACTAATAATGTTGAAGTTGAGAAGTAATGATAGAATTTTCGCTGGAGAAAGTTCATATCATTTTCCAAAACATACGTATTATATGCAAATAAGAAGTTACAGAGATATACAGTGGAACTTCCCTACAACGAAAATGCTAAATATATAGGGTTATCCATTTTGCGGTTTCAAAAGTAAACGTAAATAAAACAGATAAAAAATATTTTTATCATGATATTTCTTTTTTATTATGAAGTTTGAACGTTGACATTTGTGTGAAACACTACATCATTTAAATGACAACCACCCGAATTGTTGCAAGCATCGATTCTTTTGAGGTAATTTTCGACCACCTTTTGACACATATTGGGCGGTATCTCAGCCATAACTTGACGAATATTGGGTTTTTAACTACTCAAGAGTTGAAGGTTTATCTGCATAAACACGGTCTTTCGCGTAGCCCCACAAAAAAAAGTCAAGCAGTGTCAAATCGCATGATCTTGGTGGCCAGTTGATATCGCCGTCCACCGCCGGTTGTTCAAGCACCCCATTCGACGTATCCACGATGTTGATGTGAATGGTCGGCTGGCTTCAGTTGTTGTGTGAGCTGGATTTTATTTGGTGTAGATGTAGATCTTAATGCAAAATACACCATAATGTGCCGTAAGACAGTCCTAATTCCTGAGAACGACGAGGAATCGACAGATTCGGGTCTTCGGCAACACTTTCACTTACAGTGCGATATTTTCAGTGGTACGAGCAAAACGATGATGCACAGGGCTTACAATATCTGTAACCAATCCAGTCTCTTCAAATTTCTTCACAATTTTACCAATTGCTTGCGTAGTTTGGACGATTATTAAACCAAAATCTGCTCTTAAAGCACGATATGTGGCTGTGGCAGAATCGCCATTTTTGTATTAGGTTTTTACAATTTTCATGCGTTGTGCGATAGTCAAGCGATCCATTTTCATAAATGTCAGACTTTCAACTAAACAAAAAAATTTTTTTTAAAAACTTTGTTCAACAGATATCGAATTCCAGCCGTATACTTTTGAAACCGCGAAATGGATAACCCGTTACAAAAGAAAGTTTTAGTTTAAGGTTGGGATTTATTCCCCTTATACCCTTATACCGTCTTACCAATACCCTTTCAAAGAGTGATGAATATTTCGTTATAGAAAGAATTTACTTCGTTTTAGAGGGTGTTTTAACATTGAAATTTGGACTCAAGGTGCAAGTCTTGTAATAAATTCATTATACAGAGAAATTCGTTATACAGACGTTCGTCTGTACATAGTTGTACATAGTACATAGTAATTTTCGAAGGGATTGTCCTAGGATATATGCAATAATTTTTACAAAAACATTCGAGGAAAAGCCCGCCGTTCAATGTGGTAAGTTTGGCACTACCGCAAATTATTTCGCGCGAATATGACACGATACATACCGGTAATTCCCGTTATCTCTTCTTATGTCACTTGCCGAAAGACGTGAGATAGTGCCAAACTTACCATAAAGAACGGCGGACTGTCCCTCGCATTAATTCGATGTTTTTGCAATGATTATTGAATAGATCTGAAATAAGATAACTCAAAATGTTCGAAGAGGATTTATACCTAATAAAGCAGTAATTTAGTGTTTTTGTAGTGAGAAAAGTATAACTTTCAGGTGAAATATTTTTCGGACTTTGAGGGCCCATATCTGCTAAATTAAGACATGTTTTTTTCACTAATACTTTTCAGGAAGCCAATATCAATACAACGGCAACAAAATTTGATGGATATCTGCTAAATCCCAAAATTCAAAGAGTTTATTTTTTTCCAATGTTCCACCCGATTATTTCTTTGATAGCGAAGAATCAGAGAAAAAAAAAACCTTCCGAAAATTTTGGATTTCACTTTAGGAAAAAAGGAAAATCGACAAAAGGGTTTTCACAGAAAGTTGAAAATGCATCGATATGAAAAGTATTTTCATTCGATTTCTAATCGATCCCCTCATGTGGATCGAAAAGGCCGCGGGGCAGATTTACTGTTGAAACATGGCTATACCCTTTCAGGAAAACTTCACTTCTTTTTCAGGAATTTGACATATACCGCTCACTTACTAACTAAGAAACAAAATCGATACACGGACCATACCATAAAATACAACAAGTTCTATTAAGTATATTGATTCCCACCGTTATCATCATAAATCCTTCGATCGCTCAATCAATTAGTCCATCTATTTCTTTCACACTGTATCAATCCAGTCCTAATCTCCTCAGTCCAAAATTCGAAAATTACAGACATTTCGGCGAACAATTTGTTTTAGTTTCCTGGAGCTCTCTCTGTACCCAGAACAACAAGAGAACTGCGACGCGAACAAATCTACTTTCCAGGAATTTGACATTATACTTACTAACCAAAGTAACAAAGTCGATACAAGTACCATACCCTAATAAATACAGCAGTTCTATTACTTAAGTATATTGATTCCCACCGTTATCATCATAAATCCTTCGATCGCTCAATCAATTAGTCCATCTATTTCTTTCACACTGTATCAATCCAGTTCAAAGAATAGCAACGCTATTCTTCCTAATCTCCTCAGTCCAAAATTCGAAAATTACAGACATTTGGGCGAACAATTTGCTTTAGTTTCCTGGAGTTCTCTCTGTACCCAGAACAACAAGAGAACTGCGACGCGAACAAATCTACTTTCCAGGAATTTGACATTATACTAACCAAAGTAACAAAGTCGAAATAAGTACCATACCTATAATAAATACAGCAAGTTCTATTACTTAAGTATATTGATTCCCACCGTTATCATCATAAATCCTTCGATCGCTCAATCAATTAGTCCATCTATTTCTTTCACACTGAATCAATCCAGTCAACAGAATAGCGTTGCTGTTCCCAATCTCCTCAGTCCAATCAATCATTAAAAACGATTCGGCCGAACTGAGAAGGCTACAAATTAGTAAACGTACCGGCTACCCGTAGATTTTATACGAGATCAATCATTATTCATAAAAGCGCCAATCGATATTCAATTATGAAATTAATTCATCAGTTCCTTAGGGCAGTCTGTTCTGATTCTACTATCGATGTACCAGCTGAAGACATGTATACAGGCTGCTTCTCGGGATGCTCAAATTGGACGCTATACGCTATAAACATAAAATCTGTAGTAGAGATACATTCGGAATGTTATTACATATACATATATGCAACAAAATTTAACAGGACATACTCGACGGAAATTGAGGGGACCCTTATTCTCAGAATTGTTGCATATCGCAAATTTTTCAAACATGATTCTGAAATACGATAAATCTGAGAATGTTACCTTATTTCGGATACAGACCATTACAACACTTTATTTTTGGCCCTCGTTCTTGACGGCTCTTTTTACTCAAACGAGTACTATATCGTTGGAAACATCTATCTGCCTTCCTGATGATGAATTCGTGTTCAAATTCAATACTGTCTGTGGAGCCGGCTGGCCTTAAGCACGATCACTTCCGAAAAATATCCTAGAGACTTGAGATTTTCAGACTCCCATGCCGCGGTTGAGTTCGTGAACCAGCCAAAGCGTACAGGGTGTTTCATTAAAATATGGCCATTCAAAATATTTTGGTACCTCAATATTTCATACAAAACAGAATCAATCGAAATGCGGCCACATAAAAGTTGCTCCTAATAAGCCTCATGCTAAATTTTGTGGCCTTAGTGTTAACAAAACCATATTAGAAAATTCAATTTTAATATTGAAAAGAAGAATCTTAAATTTTCATAACAGGATGTCCGATTCGAAAATTTATTTTGTGAATGAAGACTAGTATAAAGAATCTTTATGCAAAATTTGATGAGGATCGCATTATCTGAACCATAGAAAATGTAATTGAAATTTTGAAAAGAAGAATATCTAAATTAACATTATTTTATTAGGTGTACAAATAAGTTTCCGCGGTTTGTCAAAAGATGGCCCCACCAGAAGGTTATGGAGAAATTGTCAGATGTAAAACTAATATCCCAAGTTTAGTCATCTGGCAACACCATAACCTTAAAGTACTAGTGATTCCGTATCAGCATCACGTAATTTTTTCGTGCAAAATGTCAAGTTTTATTCCGAATAAGCATCATTTGCGGGAACTTTTGATTTACTTCTTTAATGTGAAAAAATCTGCAGCTGAGGCTGCTTATTTTGATCGAGGAATCATCTCCCAAATTTATCAAAGAAAAAAGGGTTCTTCCTCCAAGACAATGCTGCAGCTCACAAATCAATAAAGACGGTGGCAAAATGGTAGAATTACGCCTCGAATTGCTTCCTCATCCCCCACATTCTGCAGATTCACCCCAAGTGATTATTATCTATTTCTAAACTTGAAGAGATAGTTCTAGGGAAAGAAATTCGAGAGGGATGACGAGGTCAAATGAAAACCTCGGAAACTTATTTGTACACCTAATATGAATGAAGATCATTTATTATACTGAATGTTCATGAAAAATTTCTATGGTATCGCATGATCAGAACCATACAATTTAATTTTTTTAATTAACAAGTTCTTACATATTTCAGTTTTTGAATAATAACCAGAATATTATTCCGATCGTGCTGAGATTTTGCATTTATTCATTTAGTATCAATCGTCCTTCACAAAATTTTGAATGGATAGCCCTCGGATAGCCTCATTGCTCCACCAAAAGGCACCTGACAAGGATCATTATATCCTGACAAGGATCATTATATTATATAACTACTAGCGACCCGTCCCGGCTTCACACGGTACGACATCAAATTAGAAACTTCAAAAATAACAGTACATACTTCACCACTATTTAATGGATGTTATTATACATAAAACCTTCCTCTTGAATCACTCTATCTGTTAAAAAAACGCATCAAAATCCGTTGCGTAGTTTCAAAGATTTAAGCATACAAAGGGACAGAGAAAGCGACTTTGTTTTATACTATGTATAGTGATGTGTAAAGTACCTAGCTCCGATTAGACCTCTTAGAAATCAAAAGAATCGTCAATTGCATAACAATACGACGATAGAATTCGCCCTAGTGGTAAAAATTCAATCTGACAAGCTTAAAATTATAAACCAGGACTTACAAACTAGTACAAACGAAGTCAATTCGCAAGTTCGTATACTACCTAACCTGTGCGTTAGAAAACCACTTGAACGCCAAGTCGTAAGCAATCGTTTTGTCTAAATTATAGACGCTTAAAGCAGCGATCTTAACGACCATATGGTATAATATTGTAGCACCGGCGTTTATGTCAAATCAAATGTTTGTATACGTAACTAAACATGCACAGAAATATGAGTGGCAGCTATTGCGAGTTGTACGTGAAGAATTCAAGGGAATTATCTAAAATTATCGCATGAAGTTTGCGCCTCGCTGATTAGTGTTAGTCGCTTGACCTAACTTAAAAATTCAATAAATCGCATCAATTATTGTGCGAAAGGAGTATTGTGAGAAAAAATTTCCTTCGGAACAACAGTCAAGTTCTTCTTCTTCTTCTCTGTGCGGTGCCTTACTGGCCGAACTGAGGCCTAGTGGCCCATTGTTCACCCGCATCGTTCTATAGAGACTCAGCTCCTCAGACACGAAGACAGAAATGTCGCGAGCCTGCCAGGAGTGGTCCCTCTCACCATAGGAATAGAAGGTGTTGTATTTCCTAGGTGTGTTGACCTTAACTCAGTAAGGTTTCCACAGTTGAACAAAATATGCTCAACCGTTTCATCAGTACTCCTGCACCACCGGCATAGGGAGCAGCTCGTCAATCCCATTCTCTTCAAATGCTTGTTAAACAGGTGACCAGTCAATGCACCAGTCACCAGACCGAGTTGTTTCCTCTCCAGCAGCAGAAGCCTATTGACCTCAGATCGCGAGGACGCTCTCTCAATGAGAATCCTCGACCACCTCAGGCCCACCCCTGCGCTCCATTCCGAGGAAAATTCCCTGTTCAGCCAGTTCCTGAAGAAACTTCTGACAGATGTGCGACAGATTGGCAGCGAAGGCTCCGGACCAACAAATGCTAATCCGGCTCCCCGCCTAGCCAATTCATCTGCCTTGACGTTACCAGGTATATCCGCATGAGCCGGACACCAGATCACTTTCAAAAAGTTATCAGAGCCCAGCCCACGCAGAGCTTTGCTGCATTCTTCTACCAAAGAGAATCAACTCTAACATCAGATAGAGATTTCAGGGTTCCCTGGCTGTCGCAACATATATAAATGTGCTGGCCAGAGTATCCCTGCGAATGTTTTCCAGTGTGCATGCAAGAACCGCAAATAGCTCAGCCTGCACAATGGAACAGTCCTTCCCCAGAAGGATAGCCTGATTGAAGTGAGGACCCACAATTCCGGCCCCAGACCCTGTTGCTGTGACAGAGCCATCAGTGAACCAGGTGGGACCTTCTGGACTAAGAAGCCTGTTTGATGAAGACCAAAGGTCTCTGTCGGGAACAATTACCCTGTAGGGTTCGTCGAAGTAGAACCTAGTGCCCGCGCGGTCACCTCTCTGGAGAAGGGGAGCGTGAGCATCCTTAACCATTTTGAGGACCCTCGCGTGCCCAGTGAAGAGTCCTCCATCGCGCCATTGTCCCCGTTCCCAGATTCCTAGAGCTGTCTTCATAGCCACCTCCTTCACAACTAGGTGCAAAGGAGGGAGACCCAGCAGACATTCCATCGCTGCTGTAGGGGTAGACCTCAGAGCGCCTGTAATACTTAAACAAGCAACAGTCAAGTTAGTGCTGCAATACCTTACGAAAGGGACACACTCTAACTCTTTAATGATTGGACTCTCGATTGGACTTCAATAATCACTTGAGGAATGAGGAAGGTGATAATCTGATCAATTACTTTATCGAAAGGTGATAGAATCCGCCCTGAGTGCTATAAATTCATTCCGACAAGCTTAAAATTATAAACCAGGACTTACAAACTAGTACAAACGATTAACGAAGTCAAATCGCAAGTTCGTATACATACGTAACCTTTGCGTTAGAAACACCACTTGAAAGCAAAGTCGTAAGCAATCGTTTTGACTAAATTATAGACGCTTAAAGCAGGGATCTTAACGACCATATGGTATAATGTTGTAGCACCGGCGATTATGTCAAATTAAATGTTTGTATACGTAACTAAACATGCACTAAAATATGAGTGGCAGCTATTGCGAGTTTTACGTGAAGAATTCAAGGGAATTATCTGAAATTATCGCTTGCAGTTTGCGCCTCGCTGATTAGACCACACAAGTCACGAAGGGGAGCGGGATCTAGAGCCAGGAAGTGCCCCAGGTGTTTCCGACCGTGCTCCAAGGATGAAATGAAGGCATTCAATTTGTTGGGAATAAATTCAATTCGTAAGGAATGACGTAGGGAGCGTTCGAGTATGGTTATTAAGTATTCATATAAATGGGGAATTCACTGGAAAGTGTCGATATTGTAGGTTATGCTGGAACTTCTCCATACCGTCTAATTATTAAAGTGAGTGTATTCTGCGAATTGTTTTTGCTCTAATTATGTATGATTCGATTAGGGGAATGGAATGGCAGATAATGTGAATAGTGATGCAGTACTTTGTAGTTCAAAAACTACCTATAGGGTCGATGTTTCATACTGGTCATACAGAATGAATATATACAGGGTGTAACATAATAGTATGTCACACCCTGTATTTACGAGCTCATTCTCGTTATTCCAATTGGTCATGAATTGTCATAAGTTTTTGCACGTTTTTTTTTGGGGGAGTGTTTTCGAATTTCCAGCTGGTAGTGGTCGAATGCTTAGTTCGTTCGGGTTGCTTTTTGTTGCATTTTTATGAAGAATGAGTTGTTGTCGAATAAAGACATATATTTTACATTCTTGTCTCCTTATATTGACCACAAATCCCGATTAGCATGATGTAACATTTTGCCGTTTTACCTGAAAACGATACGATGCACTCACTATACGAACAAATACACGAGACGAAATAATTTACATACAACCTAGTCTTTCCCTCTGGCTTTTTTATGAAATAATTAATTTGTGTTATTTGTGACGAACGAGTAAGCATTCATTTTATATTGTTGAATGTTGAATCACAATTAACAGCGATGCTATTCCATCTGTTGGAACTAAATTGAATTCGTAAGGAATGACGTTCGTAGTGAATATATCCAGAGCGCTCGAATATGGTTATGAAATATTCACATAAATGAGGAATTCTCTGGAAAGTGTCGTTTATTATGATATTGTAGGTTCTACTGGAACTGCTCCATACTGTTTAATTAAGATAGAGGATATATTCTGCGAATTGAGCGTTGTTTTACACTCACAACGTATGATTCGATTAGGAGAACGGAATGACAGATAATAGGTTGTTTCAACAGGAACAGAACTAGTTCTGATTTGGACGAAGCATGAACATAATGAATTTATTGTTCCAACAGAATTCGAAGCGGTTTAGAACATGTGTTCACACACAAAATGAACCAGTTCAGAATCGGTTCAGAACCGTTAAAACCGATTCTGCATTCAGAGCAAGATTGCAAGGGACGAAATATTCGAATAACAAAGCTGAGAGTGAATTTATCTGTGATGACTACTCTGGTTGTCTGACAAATCAGCTGATGACTCTTGTTTATTTTTTTGCAACCGTCAATAATAAAACTTTGAAAATGAGCAAAATCGTATTTGTGAACGATTGTGATAATTTTGCTCCAAGTTCGTGTAACGACGAAGAGGAGTTTGAACATTTTTCGTTCAATGTATTGTAAAAATGTTCACACTTGTTTACAAACACTGCTAAACGTTGAATACTCAAATGGAAAAGAAGTAGCTTGAAGAGGTTTTCTTATCACAGAGATGTAACAATCGAAATTAAATAAAAGAAGACAATAATTAACATTATTTGTGTTACAACCGAGGTTCCAACATTGAGTTCCGGATTAATTAATTCTGAATCGGTTCTGAACCAGGATTTGCTAGCGCATGCACCGAAAGCCGGTTCGAATTTGGTTCAGAGTTGATCCAGATTTGGTTTAGAACTGTCTTGTCGAACAAACCTATTGTGAATAGTGCTGCGGTACTTTTTAGTTTAAAAGAACTGATATGGTTAGTGTTTCATACTGGTCATCCAGCAATATTTTCGTAATGTCAGTTGGACATAAATATCGCAAATAATTTTTTTTAGCGATGGCTCTACTTACGGGTGCAATATCGTTTTGCCCAAATGTCTGTAGTTTTCGAATGGTCCCAAACGATATTCAACTCACAATGACGAATCCGCGTTCAAATTCAATTATGTCTGTGGGGCCGTCCGTCCGTAAAGACGATAATATCTGAAAGGACTGTTCTAGATATTTGAAATTTGCTGGGTAGGTTCAGTTCCTGAATGCCGCGTTAACGCCAACTATCGTACAGGGTGTTCGCTTGAATATAGTCACTTCAAACTTTCGTTCCTCAATATCTCAGACAGAACAAAATCGATTGAAATAAAATTTTGAGGCCAATTGCAAGAAGCGTCGAAATTACAGAATTTCTAGTTTCTAGCTCTATCAGAATTTAGGAAAAAAACTGAATTTCAGTCACTACCTTTTTGAAGTGATATCACGAAAAGGGGGGAGATCTGAGAAAATTTCGATATTAAGACGAATGAATTGTATGACATTCTGATATTTTCGAAGCTTCTTATGAGTATGTTGCAAATGGTCGCAAAAATTCATTTCAATCTGTTTTGTTCTGTCTGAGATATTGAAGAAAAAACAAAAAACCTTTACAGTCATTTGACTGTAAAGGGTTTTCCAATAAGAGGTGTTATTTTGAATAGCCCGCTATTTCGTTAGATGTCACGTTTGAAGCTGTCATTTTTTGACATTTCACAAGTAGAAACAACGGCATAAATGAAAATGGAACGATACACGCTTCGAGAAAGCATTGAAATTATTAAAATTCGCTACAAAAATGGTGGAAATTTGGCAGAAACGGTTCGTAAAACTCGAACATTTGGGTCGTCGTGAAGCACCTTGTCGGACCGTAATAAAGAAATTGGTGGAAAATTCGAGCTGCTGGTACAAGTTTATTATGTGAAGAATAAAACCCGTGCACGTCGCTCAAAAACAGCCGAGAATATCGCTGCTGTAGCTGAAAGTGTTGAAGAAAACCCAGGTTTGTCCATTCCTCGTCGTTCTTTGGCATTAAGCATTCCACAAATGTCATTACAAGCGTATTTGTATAAATCATCGACAACTTCTTGTATTTGCTGATTGGGTCGTTGAAATGCGGACCATGTTATCTTCCGAAGAGGTGATCACAATTGGCCACCGAGATCTTGTGATTTAACACCTTGCGACTTCTTCCTTTGGGGCCACGTGAAAGAGAAGGTCTACGGCAATAGCCCTCGGATTCAAGACCTCAAAGATGGAATTCGTGAGGCTATCGAGGACATAGGACAGTCACTTTGCGATTTGGTTATGGAAAATTTCATTGAAAGGATATGGTCCTGTGAGTGTGGTCGTGGTGGTCATTTGCCTGATGTTATTATATGTTATCAACTTAATAATTGAAAATTTTTTAATTATTTATGTTTCAGAGACTAGGAATAAAACCCAAAATGTTTCTAGAAACGATTACGTAATAACCTGAAATTATTTCATAAAAGTGGTTGAGAATACATCGCCTTGCCCCTTTCTTGCATATACAGTCTGTTCAAAAAATTATGAAACGTGAATCGACCACGTAGAAGCTGAAAGATGGCGTTTCGTATACCTACCTACCTACCTATTCCTGCCAGCGAAATAACAGACAGACCGATTCCGTTGGAACAAAATGCACATAAAAGCAAGCTGGCACGTACAACGATCATAATGAACGGTATTTACCTTACGGATTACTTTCACAACTCTACCGCGCGTACCTCGTTTTAGAATTCACGTC
This sequence comes from Propylea japonica, assembly GCA_013421045.1. Lineage (NCBI taxonomy): Eukaryota > Metazoa > Arthropoda > Insecta > Coleoptera > Coccinellidae > Propylea > Propylea japonica. The sequence goes on along the minus strand of CM024240.1, from coordinate 78,949,510 downwards.
GTATAACTCGATCGATTGAGGAGGATACTCAGTTATTCGGCTTTCTTCATTAGCTCCATTTCTCTTAACATCGAGCTTAACACTAGCTTCTTTGAATGTAGCTCGAGATATTGCTTTATTTGAATAACGGCTAATGATCAGTGCATTCATTTTGTATGAAATATCAAGTAAAATAGCGCAATTTGTGCTGGTCAAAGAATTCAGTCGAGAATAGTGAAACGAATTCAATTCAGAACACTATTCGGTACACTATATACCACGTTAACGCCTGGTGTTCTGATGGAATTTTTTTGCTATGAAAACATTATTTCAGAAACGTTTTACGTAGAATCCAATGACGTTATTCACGTTTTTCGCAAATTGACGTTTCATCAGATTTTCTCGTGAAGTTTTTTTATTTAATGCCCCTGTATATATTTCTGCATATTTCATAAGAGTTTGAAATAACATTTAGGGTAACGAATCGCCATTTTCGCACCGGAACGAATTTTTCGATTCGGCTGTTTTTGCCGGAGCGAGGGACCTTGGAATTATTCAGAATTATTGCAATTCTTCGTGATTATTTGGATTTAATCGGAATAATTTGGAATTTTTCAGAATTATTCGGATTTTTTTTTCGGAATTATTCGAAATTCGTGCCTCGTGGTTATGTTAGATCCGAACTGAGGCACAAGTAACGTTGAATATGAAATAATTCCGAATACCTAGTTCCAAAAATTCCGAATAATTCCAAAAATTCATGATATTTCGAAAAATTCTGAATAATTATTAATTTTCTAGAATTCAATCCAAATAATTCCCAGTTTGGCTAAGAGGTCAGTCACAAGTATGATATAATACTTGCGACTAGTGCAAACAGATCACATATTCTCGAATATGCAATTTATTCTTTAATGGTATAAAAAAAATAATGGTGGTGTTTCACATATTGCTATATTATTATGTTTATATGATATTATTGAATCAATAGTTCCAATAAATATTGGCAGTAGAATAAGTAAACAAAACTTGATTCTTCATTTGAACATCAATTTTGAATAATAAGGAAATAAGTGTCATGTCTGAAAATTGAGTAAAATTAAAGCTACATACCTATTTTCCATACCATTGTTCATTAGGTGTCGAAGATATACAGGGTGTTCCTAAATTGAACGTACAAACGAAAAGGGGAGATTCCTTAAGTGAGTTTAAGAAAAAAAAGTCCCATAAACATGGGGTCGCAAACGTTTCGTTTTCAAGATACAGAGTGTTGAAGTTTGAATATTTTTCAAGTTTTTTTCTCATAGTATCTACACTTCACAAGATATTCAACTGAAATTTGGCATAAATATTACATTTGAGAGTTCTCACCACGTGACATGGCAATTTCGATAGAAGATCTACAGGGTGATATTTTTTCTGGAACACTGCCACCTGTTCTTCTGCAGAACTTTTTTTTGGTGAGCAACTGTTAATTTGAAAAAATGTAAAAAGAAGCTTTGTTCTTATACTAAACTTTTCGGTCTCTTGTAGTTTTGTCGTATCTACCAACGATTTCGAGAAAAAAAAATTTTGAACGATTCTCTCGAAATCCTCGTGAAAATCCAAATTATGATGGGAGGGCCACTGTAAGCTGTGGTGAATGAATTCAGTGTCAGTTTTTATGGAAATTTTCCTGATCTGTAGCGATGATTCATAAAGATTCGATAAACTCGTATAATCAACACATGTTTTTGATTAAAACTTTAACACCCAGTATCTCGAAAACGAAACGTTTGCGACCCCATGTTTATGGGACTTTTTTCTTAAACTCACTTGAGGAATCCCCCTTTTTGTTTGTACGTTCAATTAGGAACACCCTGTATAAAAAAGCTCTGTCATGAAGACAGATGCTCGCTTGTTCATATTGGACAAACGAAAATTCGAAATTGAAAAATCTGAGAGCCTATGGCCGACCGTAGTGAATGCGATAACATCTTCAAATCATTCTTCAAATGGAAAGATGAATTCATGAATGAATATAATGAAAACCAGTTGTGTTTTCTTCATTAGTCATATTTTTTTACATTCCGTTCTTTGAATATAATTTTACTATTATAATTGTATGAAATATCGAGTAAAATACTGAAGTTTGTGCTGGTCGAAGATTTCCACATTAAAGCCTGGTGTTCCCCAAGGTTTCTTTTCGGGGCCATTGTTTTTATATTCATCCTTGTATACTTCCTGTTTCCAGTTGCTATACCTATGTATGAATTTCAAAATGCAGAAACGTGAAATTGGAAGTTGAAAAGATAGTAGACAAAGTTAAGCAAGAAAATGAAAAGTGCATATTTAGCTTCTGTTTTTTTGTGCTCCTTCAAAACATCAAATGTAATTGGGAAATTCGAAAATATATGGTGTTTTTTCTGAGGATAGGCATACCTATACAATTTTTTTTCAATTCTGCGTAGTTCCGCCACTCAAAGAAATCAGCCGAATTCATAAAACAGCCTGTAATGATTCTTGTGACACCCATAAATTACAGTATATTCGGAACAACCTCGAAGTACTTCATTCATCAGTCACGTTTTTTCCGTTTCCAATAGAACAACCTGTAAATTGGCGCGAAGCTCATGTTCAATACTACGCCCCGATTACTCTTCGGATTACACTCACTATCACGGCAGGGAGCGGAGAAGTGGGCAGCGCGAGAATGTAATCATACGCCAAGCAACAGAGCTACAAATGATTAGTTTTTGACAAAAATACTACCTGGAAGCCACCTGTGCCATTCCGTGCAGGACAGTCCGTAGTTTATTCCCACCATGTTTTAAACACGAAAATGCCATTTTTTTTTATTTGTTATTAACGAAAAACAACAAAAATACGCGTTCTTTTTAGTTTTTTCGTTGCAAAATGGAAACTATTGATGCAGTGATAACGTTGCAATGGGATGAATTGTAGAGAATTACATTGTGAAGAGAATGGTGGGTCAAATGATCCGATCGAATAATTGAAACTGGAGAAAAGCGGAAAAAACCGGAAAATTGCGTGTTTTTTCTTTTAACTCATAACTCTGCCATTTTGCAATATTAAGAACTGAAACTTCACACGATAGTAGCTATTGACGTGCAATTCATGTGCGCCAAAATTGGATTCGGTCGGATAAATAGTTTTCACATAATTCCCATTTGAATTTTTTTTGGACATATTTTCGCGGAGAGCTGGATGCGTTTGAGGTCGTCCGATTGAAATTAAAAAAATGATTTGGAAAGAAGTCGTGATCAGTAACAAAACGTCTATTCTGATTTTTCAATAAAACGCGTTTAAGTGTGTTAAAAACTAGTGAGAATATGAGGGAAACCGACCGACCAAGCGAGACTAGTCGAGTGGTGAGGGAATGAGCAAATCGAGGGGAAACGCCGCGGAAGCAAATTTTGTACACATACGTATACGTATACGTATGTATACGTTTCCCCTCGATTCGCTTATTTCCTCTCCACTCGACCGCTCTCGCTCGGTCAGCCGTTTTCCCTCATGTTCTCACTAGTTTTTAACACACTTAAACGCGTTTTATTGAAAAATCAGAATAGACGTTTTGTTACTGATCACGTCTTCTTTCCAAATCAATTTTTTTTATCTCAATCGGACGACCTCAAACGCATCCAGCTTTCCGCGAAAATATGTCCAAAAAAATTCAAATGGGAATTATGTGAAAACTATTTATCCGACCGAATCCAATTTTGGCAGACATGAATTGCACGTCAATAGCTACTATCGTGTGAAGTTTCAGTTCTTAATATTGCAAAATGGCAGAGTTATGTTATGAGTTAAAAGAAAAAACACGCAATTTTCCGGTTTTTTCCGCTTTTCTCCAGTTTCAATAATTCGATCGGATCATTTGACCCACCATTCTCTTTACAATGTAATTCTCTACAATTCATCCCATTGCAACGTTATCACTGCATCAATAGTTTCCATTTTGCAACGAAAAAACTAAAAAGAACGCGTATTTTTGTTGTTTTTCGTTAATAACAAATAAAAAAAATGGCATTTTCGTGTTTAAAACATGGTGGGAATAAACTACGGACTGTCCTGCTCGGAATGCCACAGGTGGCTTCCAGGTAGTATTTTTGTCAAGGAAATATCTCTATTGCTTGGCCTATCACTACACTTCCCTTCTGCCTCGCATTGCCACTCGTGCTGCTCTACGCTCCCTGAATTGGCGGTTTTTCGTACGGAACTCAAAGGACCGGCAGCAATAAGTGATTTAAATTCGACTAGGTTGCTGTGGAATTTCTTTGTCCGTCGTTGCCGACACTTGGTCGCTAGGGAAATGTTGCAGCTCAGTGTGAATGCTCACTGCCTTCGATACTGTCGCAGAAAGAAGTATTTCGGGAATTATTGCCGACAAAGCGAGTAACGTAGGAAGGGCTGAGTGTAATTGAGGCTATAACGAGGGGTCTATCACTGGCAGTTTTTGTACACTAAAATTCCATTTTGATAAATAATTCCACTAAATTCACAAAAATTCTTTTCAATTCCGCATAATTCCATTAAGTTCCTCACAATTCCGTAAAATTCCCCATAATTCCATTTAAATTCCCCATAATTCCGTTAAATTCATCTCAATTCCGTTAAATTCTCTACAATTCCGTTCAATTCCTCACAATTCTGCGCATTTTCAATTCCATTCAATGCTAAGAGAATACCGTTCAATTCCATTGAAATTCCATTCAATTCTTCTCAATTCCAAACAATTCCGTTATAATGCCGTCAAATTCCATGCAATTCCATCTAATTCCGTGTAATTCATTCTCAATTCCAGCATTTTGTACTAAAATTCCGCAGTGATAGACCCCTTGGGGTCTATCACTGGCAGTTTTTTGTACACTAAAATTCCAATTTGATCAATAATTCCACTAAATTCACAAAAATTCTTTTCAATTCCGCATAATTCCATTCAGTTCCTCACAATTCCGTAAAATTTCCCATAATTCCATTAAATTCCCCATAATTCCGTTAAATTCATCATAATTCCGTTAAATTCATCATAATTCCGTTAAATTCTCTACAATCCCGTTCAATTCCTCACAATTCTGTTCAATTCTGCGCATTTTCAATTCCATTCAATGCTAACAGAATACCGTTCAATTCCATTGAAATTGCATTCAATTCTTCTCAATTTCAAACAATTCCGTTATAATGCCATCAAATTCCATCTAATTCCGTGTAATTCATTTCCAATTCCAGCATTTTGTACACTAAAATTCAGCAGTGATAGACCCCTCGGGCTATAAACAATGCCAAATTGTTGAATTGAAGCGATAGAAATAACACTAGAAAGATTAAGAATCTTACGTTGGCTCTGATACTTATTCTCGAGCCTATTTCCTCCATTATCCGCAATGTAGATATCTCAGCCTTTCACAATAAACGAAGATCATCTTGCAGTTCGGTTTTCTTCATTAGTCTCATTTCTTTTCAGTTCCACATTCCATCCTTTCAATATAGCTTCATTTCAATAACGACAATAGAATCCATGTTCCGAAGAGAGCTGTATACTGACGAGAAATTGGCATTGTTTCAGTATTCAATTATTTTCGCTGCGGTTAGGAAGACCTTCAGTGTCTGGTAGGAAGGAACATTTCCGGACAATGACATACGTTCGTTCGTACGAATCGCCATGAAACTTGCCAAATAGAAAGGTTGTACAGGGTGGACCTCATTCTACACTTTTGGATGGAAAGTCCTTTCATTTCTGACAAAGATAGACAATAACTGATGTCGGTGTCTGAGGGACAGTTTTCACGAAAAACTCAACGGTGAAAACCCCAAGTGGATATATTTATGTCCTTTTCATAGTTACCGGGTGTTTCTCGAAAATGTGCCTTTTCAAATAACTGCGGTTTCTTTTCTTCTGTTGCATATTACTTTTCTGTAAAAACAGTATTTCTGAAACTTTTCAAGGAGAATTCAATTACGTTAATTATGTTCTTTGGAAATTGATATGTCATCAGATTTTCTTATGAATTTTTGTCATTTGATTGGAACACCCTAACATTTTTCCATATATTGAAATATTTCAAGCTATAGCTTGAAATAGCAATTCCAAATTATAGCCTACTTCATATTTTTCTGGAGCAATGCTTGAGATATTCAGCTTTCAAATTCTTATGTTTGACAAAAGTAAGCAGTGCTGCAGAAAAATATCAAGTATGCTGTATACTCGGCTGTATATTCGAAATTATTATTTCAAGCTCTATTGAAATGTGTAAAAAGAATTGGCGTCCCAATTGAATACAAAATTTCATCTGAAAATCTGATGAAATGTCAAATTTTGTTCGAAATCGACCCCTATTTCAAGATACAGCCTTTGAAAATTTTTTATTTAATTTCATTTTGATTTTTTTCACGGCTTCTTAAAAACACTGAGTCATGAAATTATACATAATATGAAGCACTAAGAAATGTTACTTACACAATTTTTTCAGATCTCATAACTTTATTAGATAATAGGGGTTGAAAATAGATAGATAGATAGATAGATAGATAGTAGATTTATTAAATTCAAAAGTTATTGTATACATACAATAAAATTGATTATCGTCAAATTCATTAATTATTACAAAAAGTGAAATATTCGGACAATGAATATGGTTCACACTCTAAAACTAGTTCATGCAGGGTTTTCTTGAAAATTTTTACATTTCTCATCATTCTAAATTTACTAGGAAGACAATTGTACAATTTCGAACTACCTCCCCAGAAAATTATGCTATAACTTATTAAAGACTGTAAGTTCGTAAAATATACCATCTTCAAAGTTTGAAAGTCCATTCTAGTTTTTAGAACACACACTGAATATATCACCGAGTTTAGCCTCTTTACAAGATTGTCTATGTGAAAGTTCCACTTTAAGTGGTTATCTAGATGAACACCCAGAAATTTTGCAGTTGTGGACACAGTTACACAATCTTTAACATCCTGAGGTACACTAACAGTAGATCTATCAGTACTGAAGACCATACAATCACTCTTTGCAACATTCAGGACAAGACGATTCTTCGTGCACCATTTATTAACATCATCCAGAATTGTCTGAACCATCTCCAAGGTGAACCCGAAAGACGGGGATCTCAAGATAACATTAGCATCGTCAGCAAATAACAGACACTCCAAAAAGCTGCCAAAAATATAATCACGTAAGGCTGATGGAAGATCATTTATGTGAATCAGAAAAAGCAGTGGTCCAAGGATTCTACCCTGAGGCACACCTGCCTTGTTTACTTCTTGTGAGGACTGATATTCACTGCCATTTATCACCATCTTTACTGTCTGAGGTCTATTCCTCAAGTAGCTCTCAATGAGTTTCAGCTGCTTATCCCTTATGCCATACTTTTCCAATTCTCCAGTAATATTTCTGTATCAACACAATCGAATGCCTTCGACAAATCCAAGACAACAACCCCCTATGATTTTTGTTCAAAAATTGTTTCGTGGGATAGATTTTCGAAAATAAAATTCTCTTATGGTTTCCCATTCAATTCTAGAGAAAACAGTCTCCTGCTAAATTCGATACAGTCGATACTTTTCTCGGAAACAATAAGAACTTACAAGCAGTTATGATCACTGTTCATTCCATTTCATCGTATAAGTGTTCTATAGAATGAATATTCTAAGATATTGAATGTCTATACTTTATGACAGGAGATAAAGATGTTTTATAAATCTTTCCGAAGGTTTCATTACTAATTACCGGAAGGAAATTATATCCGTAATATTTTAATTTCACAAATAGAACTTTATTTCGATTAATACGCATAATTGACGGAACCAATTTTGAGCATAAACAATATCTTAGAATATTCATTCTGTGGAATATAGGTACGATGAAATCGAGGATGAAATGATCATAACTGCTTGTAAGTTCTTATTGTTTCCGAGAAAAGTATCGACTGTATCGAAATTTAGCAGGAGACTGTTTTCTCTAGAATTGAATGGGAAACCATAAGAGAATTTTATTTTTCGAAAATCTATCCCACGAAAACAATTTTTGAACAAAAATCATAGAAGTATCGACTGTATCGAAATTTTGTAGGAGAGTTTTTTCTCCAGAATTGAATGGGAGACCATAAGAGAACTTTATTTTTCGGAAATCAATCCCACGAAAACAATATTTGAAAGGAAATCATAAGGGGTTGTTATTTTCAACCCCTAATAATCTGAGTTATGGGATCAAAAAAAATTGTGTGAGTAACATCTACTTATATTATGTAAAGTTTCATGACTCAGTGTTCTTTAAGACCCCTGAAAAAAAAATTTAAAACGGTCAACTCGTTATCGCCTTCCAAAGGCTGTATCTTGTGGTGGGGGGATAGATTTCGAAAAAAATTTATATAAACTACCCCTGCTTACTTTCATCGAGGAATTGTTCACAGACACGCTGTATATCTGATGAAATATCACAACTTCAAATACTGCGGGAACTTAAGGATCCTCTTCATGTGTAAATAACTCAGTAAATGCTGGGTAAAAACAGCTTCCAATACATAGCAATAAGCGAATCATCACCGAAAAACTCACCTGATAAATAATAGGCAGCCCTATACGCCGCAAGCATAATCTCCCTAAATGCGGCATGTGTACTATCGAATTCTGGACACCTAATCCAAAGGAGGTAACACTGATGGCACCTGCCCCATCGGCGACACGTACGTAGTATGCGTACACTCTTCCCGCGTTAACTCCTGATGGTCTAAAGACATCGCACACACTTTGCAAGGAATCTTGATCTTCATTTTGTATATACGCGAATTTTTCTTTTTTATCACAGGTTCTTATCACTACAATTGAAATCACAGCACTTTTCTATCACATAGATTCTCTTATTCAGGTTTCTGTTTGCGGTTAGTTTGACTTCCTTAAAAGGCAACACCGCAGAGTTTGTGTATATATTAATATGGTAAATTTGTTGAAGGTTTCAATTTATCTTTGAAGTAAACTTTATGAAAAGCTGAGGAAATTTAGCTAACAATATATATAACAATTCTTTAATTCTATTAGTTCAAATTATATCGTAAACAAAAACTACCAACAAGTTACTTTTTAACGTTGAACTTCACATTATTACAGGTTTAGTGAAGAATATTGAAAATTGTTTTAGTAATGAAATGAATTCATGGTAGAAATGTCAACTTCATCAAGTTTTGTATATGTAGGATGTTTCGTTCGCATATAACAAAAATTGTGTTCGTCTTGACACCTTCATAGGTTAAAGGTTCCTATGAGTACACACAGTATCACCAACACATAATCCATAAGAGCGTGGAAACAGCAATATTCCGGTGTTATTGGACTCAAAAACAGATCCTCTGCAAGAATTCACCATCACTTAATCCACATACTCGTACAGAACTGTTAGACCATCAAAGAAACCATCACCACTCGACCGTTTCTGAAGCGAAAGGCCCGACTCGGTGCTGAAATCATTTAAACAAACGCGTATAACTGTAACTCACCTTTCAAGAACGCAAAATAGATTAGCACCAGTCATGAAGGACCTGTTTAGTCCCAACACTAGGTCTTAGATGCACTCACAGATTACACCTGGCTGACATGTCAAAACAAACGGTTTCGTCCGCGTAAAACGATTCAAATATACATAGAAGAAGAGCGCCGAAGAAAGACACACTGACTATACGCCAACTGCACCTCGACTAAACTTAAACTTAACCTACGCGAAAATCCTCGGTCAGTTCTCGGTTGAACGCAGCTCTCGGTGGAACGACGACCAATGGCAGGCCGGGATCGGCGTTGCGTCACACTTACGTCATACGCTACATGCTCGTGTGCAACCAGGTTTTGATCGGGAAACTTGAAACTTATCCTGTCTCGTCCTTGACATATAGCGAAACAAGCACTTTTGCGTATGTTTCATCATTAGAGTTATTGAATTCGTAATATTTGTTGGGTCCAGACTTGCGAAGGTCGCTACGATTGATGATCGATGCGAGTTTCTGGTCCATCGAGCCGGATTCGGAATGTACAAGGTATTCCGCATGCGAAGTCGCAGGACATGGACATCAAGTAATTTCCTTGATGCTGATACTAGATCTTACATAATTGACTGAAATCCTCAGAATTCGATTGATTATATTATTCATTAGCTTGAAAAATGTATGAATATGAAAGCTCAATGTGAACACCACATATTTCTGCAACAAATGTCAAAACTGAATTACAATCGGGGTCATTTTCCATGGGTATATTATCTGCTGACTCTCTTGTCACCAGTTTTTCTATTACATCTATCAATTCAGTGTTCTATGAACACTTTCTATGCAAAAAACCACCAAACGATAAACATGGAAATGTTATAGTTAGTTATTAAAAATTTCCATGTATAGTCCGTCCACGAATGTTCGGCAACGTTGATTTTATTTTACGTTATGACAGCAAGTACTGCCAACTTCAGATACATGAACAAACGCCTACTATGCGCTCAAACTTTCTTGAACAGACTATATGTATAATATTCGCACAGAATGCTCGTTTTTCCACTCGCGTTCATCAAAAACTTGTAGAAAAGGTGAAATTATCAAAACGTTCACACCTTTATTCAGAAAACAAATTGAATTTGAGAATAGTTAATTTAATTTCAGAAAAACGAAATTGAAATTCAGATTAGGAAGTTGGAATTCGGAAAAACAAAGTTGTAATTCAGAATATTTATTTGAAATTCAGAAACGGCGAATTGAATTTCAGAAAAGGGAAATTGTATTTCAGAAGTTGTCAATTCAATTCCAGAAAATGTACATAGGTAGTAAGCATGGGACATATCCATGAAGTATCCACATACAGTAGAGACTCGATAATCCGGAGAACGATAATCCGGATATTTACTAGTCCGGATTGCCGTCAAGATTGTATTATGTCCTTATAATCCGGATTGCAAGACTCAATAATCCGAATTTCCGATCGTTGCATACGTGGTTTACGGTTCTAACTTGTCGTAACTCAATTTCTATGACGACGATCGGGCGTTCTTTTAGTATATACCTAATAGTGCACAATGGTATAAGACAAAAAAAGTCAGACAAGAATAATCAATTAGTGAAATGGAATGGAATGTTTCTACCTCCAAACCATACAGCTTTGATACAGCATATGAATCATAATGATATTAAATTAACAAAACTGAAATACCGAAAAGGCCTTTTAGCACATATTTTTTCTATCCTCGAAGACGGGGATAATGTTAGCAAATGCATTTAGAGCATAGATCAATTCGATGCAGTCTGTTTATTCCATAACTCATGGCAATTACTGATATTTAGCTTCTAAAAGAGATACAGGAGAAAGCTATGTTCAGCATTCTTTTTCCTTTACAGTATAAAACGTAAAATATCTAATATTCCAAATAATATATTTGTTTTATGGTTTCGAAAATAAAGCCTATATTTATTTCAACCGTTTTTTAAATTGCATCTTTACTAAATTGTAAGACGGGGTATTCCGGATTACTCATTAATCCGGATCATACCTTGCATTAATTGATCCGGATTATCGAGTCACTACTGTAGTAGGCAATGTCGCGGTCGACTTCGCTGATAAATTTAAGTTCATCATTGAAACTTAAACACTTCCTTTTTAACATTTTCGCACAACTTTCCCACAAGCGTAATGGTTAGATTGAAACCAAAAAGCCAGGGGTGTATTTGAAACGGTTTCAGAAGGATCTTTCTGCCCGCCGTAATGATTTAGTTTAAGGTCGGGATTTATTACGTACGATCAAAAATTTTCGGAAAAAACACACCCTTACACCTTCTTACCAATACCCATTCAAAGAGTGATGTTCTTTAAATATTTCGTTAAAGCGAGAATTTGCTTCGTTTTAGATGGTGTTTTTAGTATGGAATTTGGATTCAAGGTGCAATGTCTTGTATGAAATTCGTTATACAGACGTTCGTTATAAGGTAGTACAGTAGAGACTCGATAATCCGGAGAACGATAATCCGGATATTTACTAGTCCGGATTGACGTCAAGATTGTATTATGTCCTTATAATCCGGATTGCAAGACTCAATAATCCGAATTTCCGATCGTTGCATACGTGGTTTACGGTTCTAACTTGTCGTAACTCAATTTCTGTGACGACGATTGGGCGTTCTTTGGTATATAATAGTGCATAATGGTATAAGACAAAAAAGTCAGACAAAAATAATTAATTAGTGAAATGGAATGTTTCTACCTCCAAACCATACAGCTTTGATACAGCATATGGATCATAATGATATTAAATTAACAAAACTGCAATACCGGAAAGGCCTTTTAGCACATATTTTTTCGATCCTCGAAGACGGGGATAATGTGAGCAAATGCATTTAGAGCATAGATCAATTCGATGCAGTCTGTTTATTCCATAACTCACGGCGATTACTGATATTCAGCTTCTGAAAGATATACAGGAGAAAGCTATTGTTCAGCATTCTTTCTGCCTCATAGTAGAAAACATAAAATATCTAATTATTCCAAATAATATATTTGTTTTATGGTTTCGATAATAAAGCCTATATTTATTTCAACCGTTTTTTTAAATTGCATCTTTACTAAATTGTAAGACGCGGTATTCCGGATTCCTCATAAATCCGGATCATCCCTTGCATTAATTGATCCGGATTATCGAGTCTCTACTGTATCTAGTAGTCAAAAAACTGTGCGGGAAACTTTGACTTTCAGAAACGAAAACAGTGCGGGAAAGTAGTTATTTCAGCACGGTAGTAGAAGAAGCGTGAACCTTCCATCCCAGCGGACCCAATAAATCTTCGAGAACGTGTCCCAAATTCATGAGATTCCCGCATATGCGCCATATTGTCTACGGACTCCCGATGATGACGCAACAGAAATTTCGAAACGTAAATTGTGAATGTCCCGAACAAAGCGGTCGATGACTACAGGCTGCTTCGGATCATTAGCCGAACTTTGGGCCAAATTGCCGAATATTATTAGATAATAAAGAGCCAACCGTTCGATGTGAATGTCACGAGAGGTAAAGCTGATAATTTAATGATGTATCTTATTGAGGTACTTTAAAATTCACAGGTTCATGTCCATCAAAAGGTAAGCGTATCCGAATATAATGGTGTGATTTTTGCTGTAACAAGAATCCCGGTAGCGTAAAGGCAAAAGCCTGTATGGTACAGAGCATAGGTATTATGTCTTTGTCTCGTGTTTATATTTATACATGTGCAATCCTAAAAACCATTTTAGTGATTTTATTATTCTCGTTGAATCAAATAAAGCTGATTCAAATTATGTTTTTATTATCAACTATCACGTGACTGCGAACGACAATCAGAGGTAATTGACGTCACTATGCCGTATTGTCATTGCAAATTCGAATGTTCGGTGCTCAGATCAACAAAATACATTCATAGGCCGGGTTCCACAAAACTCCAATCACCTTGATTATTGAAATGATGATTTCTCTGCAATTTTCAGTTCATTTTTGACATAAACCATCGACTTACTTCAAAACGAACGATTTGATTGCCCAATCAAGCTTTGTGAAACTCACGGTTTTGTGACTTGAACCATAGTAAATATATAGAATATCATATCTATGTTTCGAACTCAAGAAGTTGAAAGCTGAAAGAGAACAAAATAGTTCTGTTCGATTATTCGTTACAAGAACAATAATCTACAATTTTCTTTATAATTGAGATAGGATTCATGAAGGGTAATAGTAGTAACTAACGAAGATTGATTCCCTGATGGTCGCAAGTTTCTTTGCTGAAAACAAAGATTTTTGTGCAGTGGAGCTTAAAAACGTAGAATTGTCTCTGTAAGTAGCAAACTTTTAACTCATATTTATTATTACAAATAAAAGAAACACCTCATTCAGCTTTTATAGACCGACATATTCATTTTGAAGGCTTAAATTGAACTTTTCCACAAGGAATCAGGCAAAATCAGTTCGCTTTGACAGAAGTCAAAGTATGTTTACCATAGACAAACTGACAAACTAAAAATTTAGTTAGTCTATGATGTCTACCGACTATTGACGTAATCATCATAACGTGCCGTTTCCACGGGAAAATTAAGTTTCTTTTATTCAACGTATTTTTTATTGGCAAATACTATATTTTTAAGAAAAAGTAATATTTCGTGTTGTATAGGGTTTATCTACAAAATAAATGAATTCCAAAAAATAGTCAACATCCCTATTAGGTATTTCTCCTCACTGCATCCTCATATTATTTTCAATGATTTGGCATATGATTATGAATTCAAATTCCTTTTCCGTCGATCTCGAAATAACCGGGGATTTTAATGTGTAAAGTCTTGTTCAATATGAGAATGTATTTCAATCAAGAATTCATACATAATTCATATTGAGGTCGTAGCAAAAATCTTGTAATCAACTCGGTTATTAATCGACTAATGGTCTCGAAGTACTAACGCGTTCGCTCCTCATGCGTTAAACTATCTTGACCATTAGTCTCTGCCTTTTATAACCTAGTTGAATAAGTAACTATTTTTATTCAATTGAAAACGGGTTGCGAGGATACCCAATTAAACAGTATAGATTTGTTCCGTATTATAAATATATATTCATTCTACCCTCATCTTATGAATGGTAGATATTCTAAGAAAAAAAGTCATATGCATAGACTATTATCTTTTGTTGAAGAACGAAATGCCGAATTAAGTTCAATGTAACTTAGCATTTGATAGGTTATACGAAATGTTGCTTCCAAGGCTGTGCTCTCACTTTAGTAATACAATTTGGAAGGCCTGCCAGCTTGAATTCTCCCAGATTGAGGCAATGCTTTGTTTTTACGTAGCGAAACTGACGTTGCCGGTACTCGATCTTTTTAGATTATCTCCCGCATATTCAACTTTCAGCTCCCAAAAAGAATGTCAAGAAATACAAAAAATCCATAGACTTCTACAACCAAAGACGAAACGATAATTGGTTATTTTATCTTATATGAGGTGATTTGTCAAAAATACACGATTTGATTGATTAAACATTTTATAGGTGTGGAATTATCATCGAAATCTAAATGAAGGTTCAGTTCCTTCCTTCGTCATTTTTTGGGATAAAAGAATGAAAATACATGGACAATATTACTTTGTAGAAGGTCTGCCTTTGTGTGTTTGTCCGTTAGAGAACCTAGGTATCGTGATTTCATGCAATTGTCTGTAAATTTCGAATTTTATGCCGAGGATGGTCAAGATTTTTGAGGACCTCATTTTAGCTGCTCTGTACTCTTTATACTCTTTAGTGTGTTGTTAACTGGATAGAATAAACCTAAAATTCTTGGGCAACTGATTAGTCCATTACTATTTCATCGTATGTTCCAAAGAATGAATATTCTAAAATATCATTTATGCTCAAAATTGGTTTTGTCAATTATGCTTATTAATCGAAAGAAAGTTCTATTTGTGAAATTAAAATATAACAGATATAATTTTCTTCCAGAAATTAGTATTAAACCTTCCGAGAGATTTATAGAACATCTTTATCTCCTGTCATAGACATACAATAGGTATCTTAGAATATTCATTCGCATTCTTTGGAATACTTATAAGATGAAACTTACAAGCGTAAGTTTTAATTTTTTCCGAGAAAAGTAACGACTGTATCGAAATTTTGCAGCTGACTATTTTTCCCAGAATTGAATAGGAAACCATAAGAGAATTTTCTTTTTCGAAAATCTATCCCACGAAAAAAATTTTGAACGAAAATTATAGGGGGTTGTTATTTTTAAACTCTTATAATAAAGTTATGAGGTCTGAAAAATTTGTGTGAGATAATTCTACTTACTATTTCATATTATGTTTAGTTACATCATTCAGTGTTTTTAAGAGGCCGTAAAAAAATATGAACTGTCAACTCGCCATCGCCTTCCAAAGGCTGTATCTTGGAAGGGGGATCAATTTTGAAGAAAAATTATATGAATTATTCCTGCTTATTTTTATCGAGGAATCATCTCCCAAAGTCCCTCGCATTTGTTTACAGACAGCCTGTATACTAAGCAGGGTTCCTAAGAAATCATATAAAACTGCATAAACTTCAGATAAACTACAGTCTCATTCTGTGTTTATCCGCTCAATTATTATCAGATCCCTGGTAGCAATATTCCTTGCTCGATGTATTCATTAAGAACGATTCCTTGAAGTTCGCTATTTCCTGGTTAAATAGCCATCAAAACATTCCGCTCTCCTGACTTCTTTCGTCTGGTCCGACCTTAACCGAAGTGGCAATGAACTATGCTAATCAAGGCGTTCGGAACAATAAAACAAGTTTTATTCGACGTTTTCTTTGCGCGATGTATTCCTTTTCAACAATTCGAGCTTTCATGGTTTGCCATATGGAAGGGGGCCCCATTATCTGGATTGTTTTTCGAAGCATTTAGTGGTTTGTTGATTGTTGCTTGGTAATAAATACTTCGTTCGGGTGTTGATTTAGAGGTCATTCAAGATAAAATCGCTTCTTGTGTGGTTTCTAGAGGTCTACGGATTTTTTGTATAATATTTTTGACAAATTTACGTTTCTTCTTGAATTCAGAAACTGAAAATTTCAAGAAATCCCTGACTTCAAGACAAAAGCCAATCAAGGCGTTTGGAACAATAAAACAAGTTTATTCGACGTTTGCTTTGCGCGATATATATTCCTTTTCAACAATTCGAGCTTTCATAGTTTGCCATATGGAAGGGGGCCCCATTATCTGGATTGTTTTTCGAAGCATTCAGTGGTTTTGTTGATTGTTGCGTGGTAAGAGATACTTCGTTCGGGTGTTGATTTAGAGGTCATATAAGATAAAACCAATTATCGTTTCGTCTGTGGTTTGTAGAAGTCTATGGATTTTTTGTATTTCTTGACATTCTTTTTGGAAGCTGAAAGTTGAATATGCGGGAGATAATCTAAAAAGATCGAGTACCGGCAACGTCAGTTTCGCGACGTAAAAACAAGCATTGCCTCAATATGAGGGAGAATTCAAGCTGGCAGGCCTTCCAAAATTGTAATACTAAAGTGAGAGCACAGCCTTGGAAGCAACATTT
This sequence comes from Propylea japonica, assembly GCA_013421045.1. Classification (NCBI taxonomy): domain Eukaryota; kingdom Metazoa; phylum Arthropoda; class Insecta; order Coleoptera; family Coccinellidae; genus Propylea; species Propylea japonica. The sequence goes on along the minus strand of CM024240.1, from coordinate 78,932,479 downwards.
CGTACAACCTATCAAATGCTAAGTTACATTGAACCTAATTCTGTATTTCGTTGTTCAACAAAAAAAAAATAGTCTATGCATATATGACTTTTTTTCTTAGAATATCTACCATTCATAAGATGAGGGTAGAATGAATATTATACTGTGTGGAACAGCCAAATTGAATAAATTCGATAACGAATAAATGAGAGCGCGTTGGGAAGAATAACGCTTGGACACGTCGATTTGTATTTCTGGAGGGTAATTTTTTTTTTCAAAAAAAGAATTATATACGGGTGTCTTTCGACAGTGGCCGATATCAAATTTCTTATTTTAAATACAACCCCCGTATATTATTAGTTTCTTAGATTCTTCAGAAAATTCTAGATATAATTCATGTACAATAACCCATTCATATCTTCAACTGTTTCGGAAATATTAAGTGTTTTTAGATGTATCACAAAAAGTAACATTACAAAAAAAAATTAAGTTCCGAAGGAAGGCAAGTGTATTGGCCTCTTGGTTTCCTTCGATTACCGAATGGCCGGAAACTCAGATTAAAAAGACCTTATTTTTCTTGCCTACCTCATGGAGTTTGTTTCGGTACTCCCAGATCATTTTGAGTCGATGACGTAGGAGCTCAGTGCTTTAATAGCAGTTTGACTATCTGAGTGTATGGCTATTTCGCACTTCTGATAGCTGAGATTTCCGCTTGAAAGACGCTCATACAGGAAATTAGCGACAGTGCACACTTGGTACTTGGCCCGTATATCCCAGCGCCAGCTCCTGTAGAGCTTTTGAAACCATCTGTATACCATTTTACGGTATTTTCTCTGAGGCTATAGTCGGTGTATTCCTGTTCCCATTCCTCTCTTTCACTTAACAATGTCCTGAAGTTCAGTGCTTACTTTCTTGATCATTACATCACTAGGGTGTTCGCAGATGAGATAGTTGTTCAGAGAGGACCACACTCTCTGATTCTTTATTCTCTCATACTTGTACCTTCCTTAGATATTCTGAGAATAGCCTCACGGGCTATCCTATCAATCCCTAGATGTAGACTTGTGAGTTCCGTAATGACTTCAAGTAGCCTAATTGGGCACGTTCTCATAACTCCAGTGATACACACACAGGCAAGCCTCTGTACTTTAGCGAGCCCTTTTCTCGTACTTACTGTCTTGCCTTGGCAAACCAGGCTACTGCTTCAAATGTGATTATAAGTCTCACAATCATGACGTACATCTATCGCAGTATTTCGGGTTACAACAATAAATTTTTGCCGCATAGATAACTAACTACCTATAGCAGAAGATGTAATAAACAACGATTAGTAATAAAAATTCCATGTTGAAGATGAATCTCGAAGCTGAACTGAATTTTTCATAATCTAAAATGAAATAAAATCCAGTGAAAAATATTCAACTTTAGTCGCTAAAGAATTTTGGAATACCTGCCTTCGTTGCATTATGAAAACTTATTTTTAATCGAATGAGGTTACAAAAATTTTAATGTCCGTTTTTCATGAAACACCCTGTACGATTTGGCTGGTTAACGGAACTTAACCGCGGCATTTGGATACCGAACTTACCCTGAAAATTTCAAGTCTCTAGGACAATCCCTTCGAAAGTTATCGTGCTCACGGCCGGCCGGACGCCCCCACGGAATTGAACATGACCACGAATTCGTCATCAGGAAGTAGAACCTATCGTTAGAGACCATTTCCGGCTTCAAATTCGAAGTTACAGATATTTGACCAAAACGATATAGCACTTGTTTAAGTAAAAGGAGCACTCAAAAACTGACCATACTGGTAATATGACATAGAACATCGAATATTCAAATACACTAATTCCAGTACAATTTAATTATTCAATAAAATTGAATAGACTATCGAATACGTCGTCGTGAAAGGGACAGCAAAATAATATAAAATGACTTAAAAAAACAGCAGCAACAGTTAGGCAAAGAATTTCTCACTACAGCTATTACATGTGTAATAGCGACCGTGTTTTGTTTTATGACCGCACGTCCCGGCTTATTTATGGGTTATGGGCCAGGCAACGGGTAGTCAGCGATATGCAAATATGGGTCGATTTAATATATAAAAGTGTATAATTTATAATTCTCGATTTTTCGCTGGAAAGCGGGTGTAAACAAGGCGATAACAACCATCATCAATGTTGATCGTGAGGGTTTTTAAGCCTTTAGCTATCCCTCTCTTGTCTGTTCTAGACGAGCATCGATTCAGCTCTCGGCAGTTCTCAAGAGAACATTTTTCGCTTTTATGTAATATCTGTCACGTTGGCAGAATTGATGGTACGAAGGATGAATACTGATTCGTTACAATTGGCTTCGCTATGATACTTGAATAATGATCATTTCACTTAAAATTTCAACCTGAATTCCGCTCATAACTATTTTTCAATCAGAATGAAATCATTCACAGGATCTAAGGTCTTCTTCATGGTCCAATAAGTCTTCAAGTGTATAAAACAAACAACAACTATCATCAATGTTGATCCAAAAATTAAAGCTTTGCCTTGAATGAAGATCATAGGATTTTATGGGGTGACGCGTCCGTAATATCAAAAGAAGAAGAACGTGGAAAATGAAGTACCTTTGAATTCCATAATATCAGAAGATGAACTGAAATTCAGAGAACTAAAGGCAGCATTCATGTCAATTAACTAAAATGCCAACAGTCAACTGTATTTTGATCTTAAAACCAAAGATTATATAGTATAAAGATCGGAAACGACACGACTACAGTGTATGAGCGCCATCTCTGGGTCAAATGTGAACTAATGTCACTATAGAAGGGTTAAAATTCTGGTTCAATGATTATAAGTTTCGAAATCAATATACATGGGAAATGGCATCGATATAAAAAAGTGACAATCAATTCGTTTGCACAAATATTATTTCACTTCGAACGGCTTTTGCCGTTAGTGTCGTCTCGAAAAAAGTGGAAAAAAGATGAGTTTGTGCCCTTCAGTAATGCAGATTACGAACGAAATAGTGAAACTGGATGATCAACTGGTGTTTTATGGATGTATGCTATGGATAGAAGCAGAAATAGTGGCTGATAGTGAAGCTGCACGGAAAATGAAATGGTTAAAGTGACTATTCAGGAAAAGTTTTGCCTCAATTCAAAAAGTGATGGTGGACAACGAAGCTGCAATTGAACTGAGCCAGAAACTGGAATTCCACAGACGCACTAAGTATATTCATATTCAATCCATGTATAAATCTTACAATAATACCCTAATATTTCTATAAATGCATAATAAAAATATTACACATGAAATACTGAATTTTATTGAAAATTATGGATTTAAAGTATAAAAATGAAAGATCCTGAAAGGAATACGAATTTCGCATCAATTCTTATTACAGTTTTCTTTATATAATTTCTAATCAAAACTACAGATTTTATATAAAAATTGATCTTCAGTGCCATCTCTGGGTCAAATGTAAACTAAAAAATGTAGTCGTTTTTTAGTACTACGAATGCAGGGCCGTTTCCTATCTTTCTATACGCTATAATCTATGCTTAAAACGATGTGGACTCCAATAATGAGATCTAGCTCAGAAAAATCAAATAAACTGTTTAACAACTAATTCAATAAAAAATTGATCAAACACATCAACGATTGTTTACTGAGATCTGTCGAAAAAGGAAAACATTTTCAAAGAGTGACAAAAGTTGCTTTTTTGAAAGTTTTCCGGACGTCGCGCGTCGGTCGGTTGCCGAATGCTGTTCGTAACGCTGAAAACAAGAAGCAAAAATGATGAAATGATATTGGGCAACTTAGTGATGTGAAGCATAAAACCCGTGAACGTCGCTCGAGAACAGCCGAGAATTTTGCTGCTGTAGTCGAAAGTGTTGAAGAAAACCCAGGTTTGTCCATTCCTCGTCGTTTTTTGGAATAAGGCATTCCACAAACGCCATTACACCCTATTTTCCATAAAGATTTGGGTCTTAAGGCTTATAAAGATGATTTAACACAAGAACTCAAGCCAGCCGATCATCAACAACGTCGCGTGTTTGCTGTTTGGGTCGTTGAAATGCATGAAAATGAATTCCATCGGAAAATCATCTTGAGTGGTGAGGCTCATTCCATCTCGGTGGCTTCGTCAACAAGCAGAATTGTCCCATCTGGGGCTCAGAAAACCCAAGAGTTATTCTGAAAAGCCTCTCTATCCTCAACGTGTGTATGTTTGATGCAGTTTATGGTCCGGCGGAGTCATCGGACATTACTTTTCGAAAATGAGGCTGGAAAAACTATTTCGCTATCGAGAGATGATTAATGTTTTTTTATGGCCGAAATTTGATAGTATTGATCTGGACAACGTTTACTTTCAACAAGACTACGCTACGTGCCACACAAGCAACGAAACTATGATCTTTTGCGGGAAAAGTTTCCGGACCGTGTTATCTCTCGAAGAGGTGATCACAATTGGCAATTTTTTTGGGGTCACGTGAAAGAGAAGGTCTACGTCAATAGCCCAGCGTCGATTCAAGACCTCAAAGATGGAATTCGTGAGGCTATCGAGGACTTAGGGCAGCCATCTTGCGATTTAGTTATGGAAATTTTCATTAAAAAAATATGGTCCTGTGAGCGTGTTCGTGGTGGTCATTTGCCTGTTGTTATTTTCCACTATTAATGGCATAGCTTCTTCTTTAAAATGAAATAAACTCACGATCATTTATATTGATAAATGGCATTTTTCTTTGAATTTTAAAATAACACCTCTTATTGGAAAACCCTTTATTTCAATAAATGTTCTACCATTAAAAATTGCACGTCAACATTCAACAAATATCTGTCAGGATTGTTGACTAATGACAAAGTGACAGCATTGCTTGGAAAGTGTGACAACAATGTTGTTTATACGGTCAAAGTATTAATTTGAAGAGGAATTCTGTCGTCCATGCCCAAAGTTTCACATCATCTTGAAAATGACGTGAAACGGTAATTCGATTGAAATTCCAGAAGTTATTCACCAAGTTTTCTGATTATAAACGACATTGTTCTCGGTTATAATAATTCGGCAGCGTTGGAAAGCTTAACGTTGAATAATGGGACGCGAGAAATTCCTGGTTACTGGAGGTTTTTCGTCGGAAAAATTCCATCAAGAGAGTGAAGACGATCGATGGATTTTCATTCGAAAAACGGTACCTAATTTATGAGAGTTGGGAACCACGTTTCACCAGACTGTCCTAGACAAAATTTGACACGATTGTTTATGTGAAATCCTTGATGAGGAAACTTGTATTTAACGTTTTGGTCAGCATTCTCCAGTAGTCGTCAGAAAAACGCATAATAATTGCAGCTTTCAGAAAAGCAAAATTTGACACTCTTCGAAAATGTTTGTCTTTATTGACAATCATCAAAAAAAGTTCATTTGATTTTTATGGTTGCTATTATAATTGGAGTAGAGCACTAGAAAGATAGGTATGCCAGACACGCTGACTGGGTCCAACCATAGACTCGAAAATTACAGATGGTAATGTCAATTTCTCAGTTATTGTACTCTATTGTAAGTTGCGTGCTTTTTTTGAAGAATAGTTTATAGAAAGTATTGATTTTTTATTCAAAACAATAAAGTTGGAGACTAGACAGGTAAGCATAAGCATTTATTCGATTACAGATTTCATTCGAATTGTTCTGTAATTTTCGAGTCTGTGGTTGGACCCAGCATGACTGTCTGGTATACTCCCCTTTTCAGAGCCTTAATTGGAGTACCTATAAGGAGGAGTTTCTGGAGAAGGAGAAAGCCGAGAGGGAAAAAACTCTGGCGGAATCTCCCAGAGATAGATCATTCCACTGAGTTCCTTCGGAACTTCGAGCAATTACACCTCCTCACTGGCTTTCTTACAGGACATTGCCGCCTCAGGAAGCACCTGTTGAGGATGGGATTGTCGGACACTGACGAGTGTAGGTTCTGTGGGGAGGAGGAAGAAACCCCCATTCACCTAGTCACGGAATGCCTTGGCATTGCGAGCCTGAGGATAGAATGCCTTAAACGAGAAACTTGCAAGAGCGAGGAACTAGCCTCGTTGAAGTATTTACAGTTATTAGATTTCATTAGATCTCTGGAACTGGAAGGCGAGCTGTGAAGGTTTTGGCCAGAGCAGCTCTGTAAGGGGGCACAATAGACCTTAATATCACTGTAACCCTTCTTTAAACTAAAAACTATTATAATTGGAGCCCAGATCGTTTCAAGATAAACAGAAGGTTGACTGATAGCATTTTTGGGTAATTGACATGAAAGCTGCATTTAATTTTCTGAATTTCAGATTTCTTCTTCTGATATATGGAATCTACAAAATCTCATTGTCTTCATTCAAGATACGTTGAAAAAGTTGTTCTTCCAGTAGAGCCAATTTTTTAGTTCTTGGATTCGAACATTTAAAGGGCGTTCAGTTTCCCTAATATGCAGGGTGTCTACTATGAAGTGGCCAATCTTCAAGGGGAGATTATACGAGTGATTTCCAACAAAAAATGTCATAAAACACATGGTCGAAATGTTGACGGTTGTTCTTCAATTTAACATATCTTGATTTCTCGAAATATTTCGAGTTTTTCCTCTAAAATGATCACTTTTCAGTTCTCCTTGTAGTCTCATCGAATTTGACCACATATTCAGAAAGGCAATAAATTTTCTACAAGATAAGAGAGTCTACGTGCAGAAAAACTCTTATTGCGGGCGTGTTAATGAGATGAATGTTACGATTCTGAAGTTAACAATATTAATCCCATTTTCCAATGGTTTTTTCGATGAAATTTCAAAAATTATGCACACCTTTCTTCACAGTAAAAAATACCTTATTTTAATGTACTTCGAATGACATATCAACCTTTGTGCTAGCTGCTCATCTTCCGTCATAATATCATGGCTAACATGATATAACGAAAAGGTCTAAAATTCCGGAATCAAATTTGCTATTTTTTGAAGCTCTTCTTGATTGAATCTTAGTGTAATTGCATGGAAATCGTCAATTCATCTTGAATCAAATAATTAGGAAAAAATGAACCTACATCTTTAGTACATTTGATACATCGTTTCGTACTGAATGTACCACTCAGCAAAGTTCATAGCGCTTCTGGAAGCATTTTTGCACAACACAACGTTATTCTGTCGATGAGATCCTTTCGAGTGTGAAAGCGGAATTAGGTATACTTTTTGTCAAAGTATTCTAGACACAAAAATTCAAAGGCGTAAGATCGAGTCTCCTTGGTGGCCATCTAACCGTATCTTCCATTCCATTGTACTGCAATATTTTAATTCAACAGATCTTGACATTACGATATTTATGTGTTGGGCACCCATTAATTTGAAACCAGATATTTATCTGTTAGACAGGTGCATTTCACCCAATATATCTGTCAAGTTGCTTTGGAATGATCTGATGAATTATACAGCATTGAAGTGATCGGTAAGTATAACTGGTAAGAAGTTCTTTCATCACTGCCAACCTCACGTTGGTACTTAACTCATATTGGAAATGAGAAACAATTAAAGCATGAGGATTTTGTGAAAGTTCATCCATAAAATCCTATGGCTCCCCCCCTACAAAATGCAAGTCTGGTCTCAGCATCTACTGGTCACAGATGAATTGATGATTTCCATAAAATTAAATTAAGATTCAAACATGAAGATCATCAAAACAGAACAAATTTAAGTTCGAATTTTTAGACTTCATTGTTATCATGTTAGCCATGATATTATGAGGGAGGATAAGCACCTAGCACAAAAGTTGACGTATTCGGAGTATTTTAAAATACTTGATAACGGGTTTTTGCCATGCCGAACCAAAATGAACTCAAAGAGTCCCTTGAAAATTCCCCTTTTGATGGATCTGTGTACTGACACAGAGCCCATCTTATGCCTGTCCCGCTGATTTCGCAGCCAGGATTTTGTTTTTTGGGGGGGGGGGCTGAACTGAACAATCTTGATGATACAACAAATACGAGTAAGTTGCAAAAATAAAGAAGAAAGGAATAACGAAGAAATTAATCTTTGGGGGAATAACGAAGAAATTAATCTCTGCGGCCCCAAAGCCCCCTAGCTGCACCAGTGGTGCGACAAGTTGACATACTGTTTTGAGAAATCTCACTATTATCGGATCTCTAAAACTTTTATAAGCCATTTATGCGGCATGGAGTCGAAAGCTTTCTTGAAGTCAAGATAAGCCGTGAACAAATTCCTCTCTACTTATGTGCTTGGTTGCAGTTTATAGAAACGAGTATCAGTTGTCTTTGGATCCATTGCACCCCTAGAACACCTTTATATTCCGATGCAATTATATGAATATTGAATAAATTATTATTATACAGTAGAGACTCGATAATGCGGATCAATTAATGCAAGGGATGATCCGGATTAATGAGGAATCCGGAATACCGCGTCTTACAATTTAGTAAAGATGCAATTAAAAAAACGGTTGAAATAAATAAGGCTTTTTTATCGAAATCATAAAACAATATATTATTTGGAATAATTAGATATTTTACGTTTTTCTACTGTTAGGGAAAAAGAATGCTGAACAATAGCTTTCTCCTGTATATATCTTTCAGAAGCTGAATAGTCAGTAGTTAATTGCCATGAGTTATGGATAAACAGAATGCATCGAATTGATCTATGCTCTAAATGCATTGCTAACATTATCCCCGTCTTCGAGGATCGAAAAATATGTGTGCTAAAGGCCTTTCGGTATTTCAGTTTTGTTGATTTAATATCATTATGATCCATATGCTGTATCAAAGTTGTATGGTTTGGAGGTAGAAACATTCCATTACATTTCACTAATTAATTATTCTTGTCTGACTTTTTTTGTCTTATACCATTGTGCACTATTATATAACAAAAGAACGCCCGATCGTCGTCATAGAAATTGAGTTACGACAAGTTAGAACCGTAAACCACGTATGCAACGATCGGAATTCGGATTATTGAGTCTTGGCAATCCGGATTATAAGAACATAATACAATCTTGACGTCAATTCCGGACTAGTAATATCCGGATTATCGAGTCTCTACTGTAATTATTACAGCCGGTATGCACGGAGTAAATCATGTATACTCACGTCTATCACTGCGGTACCTCGACCATACGCACTCACCTGAAAAAAAAACAATAGTTAAAAATCAGCATCATAATAACGTACGAGCGAGCATATAACAATGCAATCCATGCATTGTTCGAGTAATACGTTACCGCTCATTCTGGCGCCGCTCCAAAAACAGTTCGATAGATTATTCCCGATGGAACAAATTCTTGCCAGCTCGATTTCCTCTCTCTTTATTATAGATCGCAACTCAGACATAATCATTTCAGGAGGAAAATAAATGACAAAATATTGAATACAGTTTTGGTCTGAAATAGTGAGGTTTATACCATCCAAGTTATTAATTCATTCCGTTGGAAGGTTTTGAGTATCCAAGTCCCGACCAGAAGTAGGGGAATTTTCATTTCTTGGAAACTTTCTGGTGATACGATTCTCAGGGAAATTTAGTATAAAATATGCACGACCCCTTTAGTTCTTAATTTCTAAAAAACTTTATAGGTTACTCTCCTCCAGTCTCCAAAAGAGAAATATTTAAAAAAAATTTAATTAAGATGAAGTGCTCCTGTAAAAATCTTTGCACAATGTAACGTTTCGGTGTCTATATCAGACATCTTCAAACAAACTTGTAAAATCTTCAGTATTGTGTGTTTTTCAGTTGCAGTCTAATTGACATTTACTTGATTTATTTAATTCTGAAATTTCCTCATGTCATTTCTTTCTTCAATAAATCAATTCAAATACGATCTATTCCAACAGAAAAATTGGCCAAATTATCTACTTCATTTGATAAAATACTGTGGATTCCTGATAATTATAAAAGGAACATTAAGGAACCTACATGTATTTTATTAGATGAAGTAGATAATTTGGCCAATTGTTCGTGTTGGAATAGATCGTATTTGGATTGATTTATTGGAGAAAGAAATGACATCAGGAAATTTCAAAAATTAAATACATCAACATCTCTAGATTTGACAACTTTGAATGTCAATCAGATCACAAATGAAAAAAAAAAGCACAATTCTGAAGATTTTACGAAGTGTCAGAAGAAGGTCTCTGATATAGACACGAAACGTTACACTATCCTTTTAATTTATGTCCTTTTTTCATTTTTACTATTAGGCAACAATTTTTTCAAGACCAATTTGCTCTGACAAAAAAGTGCAAAGATTTTCGTAGGAGCCTTCCATCTCAATAAAATTTTTTTTAATTATTTCTGTTTCAAGAGACTGGAAGTGAGAACGATAGAGTTTTTTAGAAATGAAGAATATTTCCAGAATAAATTTCAATCGAATATTAGTCTTAATGACCAGTTTGATATTGATCGGATGGTAATTTCGCTAATATCGAAAAATATCAATGGACGAGTTCCAGTGAAATAACTCCCAGATCGATAGACTGATTTTGCTTTCCATTGAATGTTAAAACATGGCGTGTCTCGAATCTACCATGAAAGTTATAAGTCTGTTAACTGTATCAGTTTACATCTCACGGACAAAATATTTTCTTTTTTTTTCGACATTCTGGAAAAAAGTGCGGGTCATTATTCTTCCTCAAACAATTCGGTAAAATACACTGCGCAAAAAATTAACGCCAACATTATGGAAATCTCGAATTTATTCTACAACTGAAGGTGTTCTCAATGATAATAATTATTTTTATCAGATTATGCATGCATATGTTATCCACTTTCAGCGTTTTTTCTCAATACAGAGTTTTTTCCAACAGGAATAAAAAAAGATGAGATTATCAGATTTGAATGTATTGGCTCTATTCTGAATCAGTTTGTTCTCGATCAATTCTAGTGATCAATAGTTTTCTTTCGTTTAATTTTCTACACTCGATCGCTATGCAACGCGAAACAGCACTTGGACCCAAGAGGTATGTGCCGAAGCGGGTAGTTTTTGCGAAAGAAGGGTGGACATACACAAGAATTGCAGAAAGGTTTGGAGTTTTCCATACAAGTGTGTCGAGAATGTTGCATCTATTCAGGGAGACAGGTTATGTATGTCCGAAGATCAGGACAGGGTAGACCACGGGTAACAACTGCCATTCAAGAACGTTACTTGAGAGTTTTCTTCGTTGAGACAACGGTTTGCAACCGCTCGCCTCCTTCAAAATCAGGTCGAGCAAATTTATGGGGTGCAAATTAGCACTCGCACTCACTTTAAGGCCTCGTGTCGCAGCAAGAGGCCCAGTCTCCCCCAGCCCATCGAAAGGGCGCGTTTGGATTTTGAGCGAGAGACATATCCATTGGGGAGGCTGCTGATTGGAAAAGTTTTTTCAAAGATGAGTCTAGATTCTGCCCCTAACCATTGTGATCGACGTTCCCTTGTATACAGACGTCTACATGAAAGATATACGAAGCCATTTTTATAATATCATAAATCACACTTTGTAAATGTCAAAACACCAAAACAAATTCAGTGCGCCATCTATATTTTATGCATGCTTCAGATAGCAAATTCGGACATAATCATTTCAGAAGGAGAATATATGACAAATATTGAATACAGTTTCGGTTTGAAATAGAAGTTTATTCCATTGTGTTCTCGGGAAACTCGATCGTGTTCATTATTGGTTTTCCTACAGAAGAGAGAATTCCGATTACTTCGCAAGTGCTGGGGGAGGATTATGTGAGATGGGGTTGTTCTATTGGATATAGTCCGGAACTTATTGCTTCGTAATTGAGGAAGTGGATTGTGTCTTTTACTTGGAGCGAAAAAGAGGAAATGAAGTGTTTTGCGCGTCCAAACTATAAACTCACTAGTATGCAATTTTTATTATTCTTTGGGTTCATTGATATTATGAATATGACTTGACTGAGTTGATTATCACGCGTTTTGGAATTCCGTAATGCGGCAGAAATATTTAAATAAAATTACTGTTATTGTTTTTCGGTCCTTTATAATCTAGAATTTTCTCCCATTTTTTAAATTGGTGGATCATCCTGAAAAAAATTTGGCACTGTTTGAATTTTGGGATTCATCAGATATCCATCAAATTTTGGTGCCGTTGTATTCATATTGGCTCCATGAACAATTTTAGTGAAAATAAAAGGAGTCTGTCTTAGTTTGGAAGATATGGGACCCGAAAGTACGAAAAATAGTTCACCTCAAAGTCACTTTTCTCACTACAAAAACACTGAATTACCGCCTTATTAAGTTTGAAGCCTCTCTGAACAATTCAACATGAAGATTTGATTCATTTTATTTCAAATATATTCAATAATGATTGCAGAAATATCGAAAAAATCGAAGGAAAGCCCGACGTTTTTTATGGTAAGTTTGGTACTACCGCGAATTACTTTGCGCGAATATGACACGATGCATACCGGTAAATGCCGCTTTCATTTCCTATGTCACTTGCCGAAAGACTGTGCGGTAGTGCCAAACTTACCATAAAGAACGGCTGGTTTTCTCTCGATGTTTCGATATTTTTGCAGTCATTATTGAATACATATTTGTAAAAAAAATGAATCAATCTTCATATAAAAATGTTCACAGAGGATTTAAACCTGATAAAGCGGTAATTCAGTGTTTTTGTAGTGAGAAAATGAATTTCGGGTGTGAAATATTTTTCGAACTTGGGGGCCCATATCTTCCAAACTGAGCCTATGGTTTTTTTCGCAAATATTGTTCAGGGAGCCAATATGAATACAATGGCACCAACATTTGATGGATATCTGCTGAATTTCAAAATTCAGTTTTGTTTTTTTTTCAAAATGTTCCGCCAGTTTCAAAAATGTGAAAAAAATTCCCTGGTATATAGGACCAAGGAAGACCTTTTATGTCAAAAAATGGCGGTGGACACTTCTGAAAACACCGAAGAACAAATGACAATAATTAAATTTTTTTTTCTACGAATCGATTTTTCAGCTGGAATTCATAAAATAATTATGCGTCTATTCCTTTAAATTCAAGGATCAAGAGAAAAATTACCATTCAAAAATTTTGGATTTCACAAGAGAAAAAAAATAAAATCGAAAAAAGTGTTTTTTACACAAATCTCAAAAATGTCCAGACAGAAAGCTGAAGAGTTGGTTGAATTTTTTCCATTCAATGCCAAATCGATTCCCTCAATAGGAATCGAAAGGGCCTCTGGGACAGATTCACCATTGAAACCCGGCTATACCCTTTCAGAATTCTTACTCAATGTGTTCGAGAGTTATCATGCTCACGGCCGTATAGAATCATTTTGACCCCATCAGCGGATTCAACCGATTGGTTCAAAATTAAGAAAATTAAGACATTTTGCAGAGCAATAGCACGCTGTTCCCCAGGTACAAGCGCCAAAAAATGAACAAATTTGCAACAATTCATGACATATGTCACAAACTGATTTCACAGCAACAAGAGAAAAAAATAAGAACAGCACAATAAATCCAACAAATTCCCACAAATCACCATCTTGACTGGATAGAGATTCATCATCTGAAAACCACATAAAAAGAAATTTTCAGGGTCTGCGACAGATCTAAATTAGGTGGAGAGAACGTGCCCTATCACCGCCAAAAATTGCACTCCATTCCCTGGAAATCGTATTAAGAATGCTCGCCTGGGTTATTCTGCTATAAATAAATTACCCATACTTGGCTTATTCCGTCTCGGTTAAAGGGAAACTCCTTGAATGGCTCAATAGGCTCTAGACGGAGCTCTATATATGATACGACCCGTAGCTGTGATTGATTTATGCTATGAATGACACTGCGAACCCTGTATCATTTTTTCCGGCATATTCTACGGGGAATTCTTGATCCCTTTTCAGGAAAGCGAAATGAAAAAATAGTAATTTTTCGTCAACTGGATGTATACCTACACTTCCTGTACGCTTTTTCTTTGATAGAGAAGCTTTTTCCAGCACTAGCGACTGACAGTTCATATCGAAATCAGGTGTCAAAAAGTCGTATAGTCTTTTTGGACTTCCAGAAGAAGAATTTCGTAAATTTTTTTTAAATCTTATTTTCCGTTCTTGTTAATAGAAATTTACATAACAAAGTCCAAAAAATAGTGTTTTATAGACAAAGAGACCAAATTCCCGGTCGAATCGTAGGCAAGCCCTGTGAGTCGCAAAAAAATTATTTTCGAGACTACAGGCCCGTGTTGAAAAAATTATGGGTCATTTGAACCACCAGGTGACCTATCTAGAACGATATAAGAGCATAAAATAATAAGATTCAGCACTATGCCGTCACTTGTAAGCTGTCCAACTGAGTGCAGGTGAGAATTCGAAAGTACAGGTAGAGTGGGTACATTTTGGTCACATATTTTTGTACGGCATTCTTACCATCGATAGATTCGTGAAAAATAGTAAGAAAACGCGTAGCGCCGTAAAAAAATGGGGAGCCACAAAGTCGAATTTTTTTTGATTTTCCGACAATTACCAGGGAAAATTTGGTCATTTGATTTTGTACGGCATCTGTATCATACTATTTCAATACTGCTTCTAATCCATTATTCCGCAACGCCGTACAAAAATCATGCGACAAGGGGAAAAAATCTAGGGTTGCAATCCCCTCTCTTTCCGTAGTCCAGGGGGTGATTTGACACAATATGAAATAAATTTATTTTGAAAGTATTTTATGCAAAGATAATATTTTTTCATATGCCGTACATTTTCGTTAGTCCAAAGTGGAAAAAAAGAAAAAATCCATTTATTCGTACTAATTTTCATAGTCTTTTCGTGATTCTAGGTTCATAGTTGGAAACTATGTTGAATATGGGTTTGTATACTATCCATTTATACCAAAATATGGACATATTGTCACTGATAATTCCAAAATACAACATATTTTTGAGAAGTACTCATGACACTGAAGTTTGCAGTACAAAATCATGTGACAAGGGGGTCTGCTAACCTCAGTGTCATGAGTACTTCTCAAAAACATGTTGTATTTTGGAATTATCAGTGACAATATGTCCATATTTTGGTATAAATGGATAGTATACAGACCCATATTCAACATAGTTTCCAACTATGAACCTAGAATCACGAAAAGACTATGAAAATTAGTACGAATAAATGGATTTTTTTCTTTTTTTCCACTTTGGACTAACGAAAATGTACGGCATATGAAAAAATATTATCTTTGCATAAAATACTTTCAAAATAAATTTATTTCATATTGTGTCAAATCAGCCCCTGGACTCAACACGCGGTCCCACTGCTGGGAAATATTATGAGAACCCCAGAAAGGCATCTACTTCAATTCCTTGGGAATATGAAAGAAACAAGCAAGGACGCCAAAGGCTAGCGTGGACGAAGAATGTGCGATTTTGGTTCAACTAACACAACCTCACAAAGCTTAAAAAATTAAAATATATCGAACACAAAACCAATCATGCCATATAATACAGCCATTCAAAAGCTCTTATACCTGTCTCCCCTCGATATCACGTTCCTACCTGTGAACAGGAAACTGTAACATTCTCACACAGAAAATCATCTCATGGCTTCCGCATTATAAAACAGCATCCCCCCGATCTGTTTGAATATCTTTTATATTCACATCTGATATCAGCGCGATGCATCTGCCACACAGTTTCACATGGTTTTTATGGGAACTGACCATGGCGATTCCCTTTTTACCGACTGGGGTGGCGATCTTGAATTCAAATAATCTGACTTGTCGAGTTTAGAACTTGTCCTTACATAAATACGCAATGGGGTGTGAGTTGAATTGAATTGATAAATTATGTGTTTTTAACGTTGCAATATCTGGAAGCAGGTGTTCGGGAAGCATCGAGAAGGTTAACAGAACTGAAATTAATCTAAAGGGTTTTCCAAATAGAATTTTTATTTTGATATCCAAAGAAAAATGCCTTTTTTCAAATACCCTACTGGAAAAAATTAAAGGATCAAAAAAAATTCCAATTTTTTCAGCCATTTTCAACATGCCGCAACTTGAGAGGAATGGTCGCACAAGAATGAAAAAAAAAAGGAAATTGAAGCTCTCCAGTGTCTTGTTTTTGGATTAGAACTTCAACATTTTAAGTTACAATGGTTTTCGAGTAGAGTAATGATAGAAAAATCAGCAACAAAAAAATTCTCGAAATTTACCACTTTTTTTTCTGTGTCTACGAGCGTGGAAATTTTATTTTTGCATAATCGTTATAATGATGGATACTTTGTTACTTCACTTAATTAATTTTTTTATTGACCTCAATATGTCCACTTCTCGCCGAGATATCGGTCTTCAATGGAAAAGGATCCATTTGTCTTTGATTATCGATTTCTCAGCAACCAATCATCGCACAGAAAATTGAAGGAGGGTTTCAAGACCTTAAATGAACTTCGATAAATGAACAACCATTGATAATTCATAGAAAATTTTTTTTCTTCATGTCGCTCAATCAATAAAAAAATTTACAAAAAATGGCTTTTGGTGGTTTCTTGGAAAATCTACCGCTGGATCGAGAATTTTGAGGAAACCAATAATGTTAAGTGTGACTTTCACAGTTCAATATGTTGATAAAATCCTTACGAAGAGTCAACTCAATCCAACGAGCCGTTTTTTTTGGTTGACTCGATTGAATTTTTGAAACAATGAGGATCACGTTTTTTGGCTCTGAGAAGTTTATAATGTTCAAAAAAGGCAAAAAAGAATTTTTTCGAGATTTTTTCCACATTTTAATTGCAGATAGTACATAAATTTAAAAAAAAAGGAAAATAAAATAAACTAACAAATGAAATTTGTATTAATTTAATAACGGATAAAACATAGATCCTTTTCCATTTGAAGACCGATATCTAGGCGAGAAGTGGACGTATTGAGGTCAAAAGAAAATAAATTAAAGCTGAATTAACAGAGTATCCTATAATTATAACGATTATACAAAAATAAAATTTCCGGCTCGTAGACAAGAAAAAAAGTGGTAAAATTTTGAGAATTTTTCTGTTGCTGATTTTTCTATCATTACTCGAAAACCACTGGAACTTAAAATTTTTGAAGTTCTAATCCAAAAACTAGACACTTGGAGCTACAATTTCCTTTTTTTAAATCCTTGTACGACCATTCCTCTCAAAGTTACGGCATGTCCAAAATTGCCAAAAAAAAAATGGAATTTTTTTTTATCCTTTAATTTTTTCCAGAAGTGTAAATGATCGGATGTTTATTTCATTATAAAGAAAGAGCTATGCGTTAATAGTGGAAAATAACATAACAATAACAGGCATATAACCAACACACGACCAGGACCCTATCCTTTTAATGAAATTTTCCATAACCAAATCGCAACCAAATCACGAATTCCATCTTTGAGGTCTTGTATCGACGCTGGGCTATTAATTGGCGCAGATCTTCTCTCTCACGTGGTCCCAAGGGAAGAAGTCGCAAGGTTTGGAAGTTTACCCCCAGAGTTTTTGGAGTAGCCACCATTTTAAATTTATTTTTATTTTCATTGACCCTTCCAAATAATATCGATTTCTTTGGACATAAAGATCCTACAGATGTGAAAAAAAACAAGTTTTTTGAAAGATTATACCACCAACTTCATTGAAGTATAACAATATAAAAACATTCAACTTGAAAAGCCATAAAAATTTCTATAAAAAAGTTCATAGTGAAAATATGTACTGATTTTCTCAGTAAATCTGCAATAGTACAAGAAACTAGCACATTAAAGTATAATTTTTTTTCAATGATTTAACACGCAAGGACACAAGCTACAAAACAACGCTCACATCATTTCTGTAAGTTACATGATTTGAGAGTTATTGCTGTTCCAACATAACCCTTATGAAAATTTGATAAAATAAAAAACACCTTAGTACTGTACTTCGATAATTTCAATGATAAAACAAACAAATAAATCATAAAAATTGCTCAAATGGCCGCCTCTGCTCTGTAGACAGGCAGTGGCCTTCATGACGACCTGTCTTGTGTCTTTCGCTCGCGTAGTGATCATGTTCGAACAGCAATAACTCTCAAATTATGTAAATTACAGAAATGTTTTTTGTAGCTAATATCCTTGCTATTAAATCGTTGAAAAATGAAATATACTTCAATGTGCTAGTTCTTGTACGATTGCGGATGTACTAAGAAAATCAGTACATATTTTTACTATGAACATTTTTAAAGAATTTTTTATGGCGTTTTCAAGTTGAATGTTCTTATATTGTTTACTTCAATGAAAGGTGGTAGTATCATTTTTCAGAAAATATTTTTGTCACATCTGTAGGATCTTTAGGTCCAAAGAAATCGATATTATTTGGAAGGTCAATGAAAATAAAAATAGTTATTTTGTATCTAGTGCGCGAAATGCTACTTTGGTGATCGAGAACTGATTTTTTAACGAGTTAAAAAAAATAGTCGAGATCACCAAAGTATTTCGCGCATGAAATGCAAACAGAATTTTTTCTACAAACGCTAAGCTTAATATGAAAAAAAATATTGAACTCGTTTGAACTGTTTTTCCAAATCAAGTAATTAGGTATTATAACTATGGGCAATATATTCTATGTTGAAAGCAACACTCAATGTTAAAGAAAACGTGGATTTCAAGAAATTTACCAAGTTGAAATATAAAAATCCCATATAGTTTACATGCAGTGTGCGAAGTAAGTATTTCGCACACTACTTCGCGCACGGTGTCATAGTAACAAAGGAAATGAAAAAAAGGGTCACTTCGCATATTCTTGCCAATGCGCGAACCTTGTCATTTTTTGACGTTTGTAGAAAAAGTAAATTTAAAATGGGGGCTATTCTAAAACTCAGGGCGTAAACTTCCAAATTTGGGTGTTTTCGTCGATAATATTAGGTATATTTTATGACCTTAAATTATCGCTAAGGCATGACCAAACACACTGTATGATTATGTATTCAAATAAATTAACCATCATCGAGAATTTCAGTCAATGACTATTTGACCTATACATACTATAATCCTGTAGTGTCTCACATGATCAATGAAACTATGTTATGTAATATAATCTAACATCAAAATGCAAACCTGGTACCTACAACTACCACTTCAACCTACATTTTATGAAACCATCTTCCCGCATAATTCCCCCGAAGAAAAAACGCATTCATTAAAGACCATCCGTTTGCAAGAACGTTCTTGCATTTCAAGGTCCATTTCGAATGCAGGCAAAGAAACCCGACACGTCTAGGAACTGAAGGATTCTTGCCGTTTGCCAGCTGTTCCGCAAGCTGCCAGCTGTCCCTAAATGAAGATCAAAACAACTAGGACGACGTGAAACCCCGACAATGGAATTGTAGAACCCACCACGCACAACCTTTTTCTGCTTCTTTAAGCCTATTTTTATAACATATTGACGATGTCTTCCCAATGGGCGCATATATGACAATGGTGGATTAACGTTTTTCCGTTATAACGTCGTTGAAATGACTATAACTATAGCAGAATTTTGTTGGTCTACTTGGTTTCGTGTAACTGTAGTTCGTATTTTTGAGCGCTCGTCCGTTAGCACAATAATTTTCGAAAGGATTGTCCTAGAGACTTGAAGTTTCAGGGTGAGTTCGGTTCCCCAATGGGCTTATAAGTTCGTTAACCAGACAAATCGTACAGGGTATTCCATAAGATAATAATATCACAGACAAAGCGAAACCCATCGGAATGAAATATTGCGGCTATATGCCAAGCTTGGTCATAATAAGCTTCATGCAAAATTTTGTGGCCATGGTGTAACAGAACCATAGAAAATTCAATTGGAATAGTGAAGCCATCCAGTTTCAAGAACGATGAAAAGACAGAAAAACAAAATCCACTACTACATTTAAGTGTGTTTCAGTTCACCCACCCACAATATAAATGCACTGAGAAATACTGGAAAGTAATAATCTTATAACGTACTAATAGAATGATCTTAAGTCTTGAAACTTTTAGTCCAGGTGTGGGGCCGGAAGATCTCGGTTGAGTTTATTTGCAAACTCTGAACCTACCGCAAAAAATTTCAAGTTTTGAAGTTGCTCATTTCGAAAGTTATGTTTACTACCGGCTGTAGGCAAAGCGCAAACATGGCTGGCTGAACAGAATCACTTTTAATCACGAAATCCTCATTAGTGAGTTCAACAGAACCGTAAGGGACCAATCCTGACTGATATCCGAAAATAGCAGACATTTGAGCAAAACGATAGCACTCTGTTGCACCAAAAACAAACTCGCCAGATTACAAATTCCACTGTTCCATTCGAATATGATACATTTTTTCAAGGAGTATTTTCCCTACGGTTTTCAATTCTGTTAAAATGATTTGCAGTACATAATATGTATTCATGAGGAATATAACAATTCAAAATCAAATTTCGGTATAAATATTTATTTCACTAGAAAGTTCTGTAAAATTATAGCATTGATTTACGTTATTTCCATCATATTTTTTATTCTTTTCAATGTTTCCGTCAGCATTAGCTAGTCGTAATCAGAAAAACACTTTAGATTCTGAAAAATCAAGAAGCTGTTCCTGAATGAAGATCAAACACTATAACGCCGTGAAACCCCGACGGTAGACTTGTAGAACCCACACGCATTAAACCTTTTTCTGCTTCTTTTCAAGCCTATTTTTATAACATATTGACGATGTCTTCCCAATGGGCGCATATATGACAATGTGGATTAACGTTTTTCCGTTATAACGTCGTTAGATTAAGACGAATTTTGCTGCCTGAAACCCTAAATTATTCAACTTATGGTTCTATCCTGTTGTATCCAATTGCTTTTTCCTTTTCCAACCATTTCTTGCGGGAGACATTTTGCTTAAGCTTAGCAAAGACTTCACGTCAGAGCTTTCTAAATTTTACAAATTTCAATATATATACTCGGAAATTAATAATAACAAGAAGAGGTTCAACGCGTAACATCCCCATGAATATCAAAATAGTTAAAGCAGAAAACAATTTTAATCGATTGAAATCAACCAATATTAAATTCATACTTCGGAGCTAATCTCGTCTTCGCTCAAGACGAAATGCAAGGAAGTGGTATCAAACAGAGCACCTATGGATAGCCATTTCGTCCTTATTAGGACTCATCAGTACAGGATAGATCTGAAAGATACATGGTATTTTTCGGAACTTACATCGAAATTGCATCTTCTTTGAGGTATAAATATACCGAAGACGTCATCTCTAGTTCCATAAGAAAACCTTCTTCCATAACATGACACTGAACTGAGTAGCGAGATGTTTACC
>CM024240.1:78871387-78911169 GCA_013421045.1 Propylea japonica | reverse complement strand
TAGGCAAATAAAAGTCACTGTGATCATTCTCGAAAATAATCACAAGAGATTTATCCCACTTTAACATAATTCGTTGAAACTTACCCTTGTGACAAACAAATAAATAACATTTCATTGGTTTTGAGAAACGTCAAAAAATAATAATTATTATTATTCAAGATTAATTGCTGGGGTGCTCGACCACCGCGACCGAATGGTCTAACATGTGCCCTATAGGTTACCTTGAGCTGTCAACAGTACTCGCTCTTTAGCGGGCCGTCAAGTTACAACTCTTGATGAACCTCAGACCTGGGGTAGATGCAGAGATATTAGATATCGTCCCCGAAATTTCTTAGGTACCTGAGTACTCCCTCTGTTAGGAAATGATGGCTAGACTTTTCGCCTCATCTCCACAGAATCGTCTTGGCCATCCTCATTCTCTTAGTGTTTCCTGAGACGACAGTGACCATGAGAACCTTGTGAGAATGCACCCTATCCTCATTCAATTCCCAGATAATTTGATATCTTTACGTATTAAACGTTCAGGAAATCTTTTGTAATGTTTTGGCTCTGTCGTGTTGCCTTTCTGTCTACCTCCTTTCTCATCTTGGAATCCTTTTTGTAGTGTTTTCCTTATGTTATGCCAAGGAGCGGTTTGATCCTATGGAAGGAGTTGATGACTCCTCGCGGTTGAAATAGTGAGTCTCTGTTGCTGCCTAGAGTTTGATGCGTTTTACTAGTTCATTCAGTTTGGCAATAGAGCAAGAGCCCGTGACCCCAGACCTTCGTTATTTTATAATAGCTGAAAACTTGTCTACGCATGCTTCCAACACAGGTAAAACGATGGACCATTATGAAGTTCGGGTTACCTGGCTTTGGCAGGTTTAACGGTATTAAAGGGGTGTAAATACTGATCTAGTTTCGTCATTTTATAAAGTGTGATTTTTTGATATTACCTTCATAATATCATTAAAACTCACGTCATTAATTGCCAGACACTTACTATAGTGGCAACCCCTTGCCAGACAACCCTTAATGTTCATTGAATTATATGTAATTCTACTTATGTTATAGTATAAAAGCTGATTTTTTATATATAATACTTGGGTAATAATTAGATAATGTTTCTCATTAGACAGACATTTTTGATAGATGGCAACAATTTGCCAGACAAACTGTAGTTTAGCGGCAGGTGCGAGAGCGAGAGCGAGACAGTATATATGATGGGTGTGAGTGAGACCAAAAATATACATGTGCTAGTTTGATCAATGAATAAACACTTCCTCAACAAAAATGATTGAACTCTCTGAAATATTCAATAGGTACTATCATGTACTTAACAACTAGCTGTGAAGAAATTTATCGTGAAGAACGTTCTTTTGGGTTGAGTAATGAGATGATCCAATTGGGATGACATATGAATTATGAGATGAGAAGAGTTTGCTAAGCAATAAAATGTTTGTTTCAGGAGCTGACATTTTCCGTAAAACTCAAAAAACCACGTGCAACACTACTAACTCATCATCAGAACCCAAATCAATCAAAAAGTTCGTTCTTGTCGGTACACATAATCCTCAGCTCCCATAATCCACCGCCTTAAGCGTCTCCGAACATTCGGATCGATACGAAAAGTACAGATTCAACTTTGTTCATGAAGTCTGTTCTCGTTAATAGAGGTGAGTGAATCATAAGGGAAAAAAGAATCAGAAAAACACACTTTTTTAATTTACTTTATACTATTGGCTATCGGTTTCGGCTTACGGCCATCCTTGGGCCAGCTGAAATATAACATGTTTTACAATTTTCAATATAACGTACTAGGAATTACAGAAATATTAAAAATAATGGAGAGTTTCAAAAAAACCGAAATAGGAGTCTAACTTTATTAAAGGATCCTGTAAAAGAAGATCCCTGAACGTTGGTCTGACATTTGAGTTATCAGAACGATTTATTTCCTGTCAACTTTAATGGGGCATTTCCATTATTTTGACACTTGTGACAGAGTCATGTTTGCCGAATTGAAATAAAAAATCCAAAAAAATTTTTTTGTCCAAAAGACAAATTTCTGCGAGTTCAAAAAAACTATTATCGAGCTTGTTGCGTACAATAGGCAAACTTTTTAATAACTAATTTCATATGAATTGTCAGCCGTTAGCTCGTTACTTTGGTAATGATCACTGTATTTTCCAAATAATACTTCCTGGTCTAGTCCTAGTACGTACCTCGTTTACTAGACAAATAAAGATTTTTTTATTAATGAAATTGTCCATTCTCACTTATTCCCAAATTCCCGCATTCATGAACCATGAAGGAATTCGTTGTCAACACTTCCCCAATTAAATATTCCTACGCCTACGCACGCCCCTCATAGTGAATTTAAGAAATTTTTTTTCACAAAATTTTCACAATATACGATATCAAATACTGAATCTCCACTACTAACGAATTTCAAATTGATCATTGCACAAAAAAAAAGAGAAAGTTGTACCTGACCAGAGTTCATACCTGGTACCTGACATAAAATTACCCAAAAAGATGAGAGAACTGTCCAAATAAGGGATCTTTTTTTGAAGACGGTCGTCCTTTATTCAAATTAAATATGGGAGGCCTGTATTTTATTAAAGGCCACCTTAAAATCCATGTTTGATGAGCATGAGCAGATGTCAAAATAAAGGAAACTTTATATAAGTTGGGCCTCTATTTGCGTTTCGATAACTCTCTAATAAGGACTTTTTTACATTCAAAAAAGTTAATTTATAAGTTAAAGTATATTAAAGTTCGTAGTAAAGATTAACGAATAACACTTCGAATGTTCTTGAATGCTCTCAGCTTCGATGTTTATATAAAGCGTTAATTCGTTCTGTCACATATTATATTGAACGATAAAAATCGAAGTCTAAACATGTGTAAAGAAAATCTAAATATAATACACAAAGAGAGTAACTTTGGAAAAATAATTCTATACTAGAACAATACGAAATTTTTGAAAATAAAAATTTACAACACCTATCAAATGATACATCATGGTTTATTGAAACTTACAACATAATTAAAGTCGAATTTTGGCGATGTAACTACAGCTTACCATAGTTACATAGTTGACAGTTAATACACTTATTTTCTGTCAAATCATGTAACCATAGTTAGATAGTTACATGTAACCACAGCTCGCCAAAATTCTCCTTAATTGACATACCTCAGAATAGGTATATGACAGAACGAATTAACGCTTCATATAGATATCGAAGCTAATAGCAAACAAGAACAAGTTATTCGTTACCACATCTTCACAAGAACCTCGAAAGATTTTATAAGTATTGACTATTTATTTTAACCATATTGACAGTAATTCATATTTCACAGATGGTGAGTTGCATAATCCTTCAAACTTAATTTATAGATTACTAGCTGACCCGGCAAACCTAGTTTTGCCAGTTTAAAAATTATTTAATCTTGTTATAAAGTAGAAATCTGAAATGAGTGATAGATTTATAGAAGTACCCTGAAAATATCTATCTATATCTATAGGCTGAAATTCAGAATATTCAACATGTTTATAGGAACAACCTTTTATACTCAAAGCGTCTATTGAAAATTTATATGAAATCTTTCACAAATCAAATGACACATCAACAATACAGAACTCATATGTGACACGTTAAAAAAAAAGGTAATGCTGAAGGGTCTATGAAAACGGCTGCTTGGAAAGGATAGTTAGAATATTAGGAGAGCAGCCCATCCGATTTAATATATTTTTGTAGTAATTTTTCTTGAAGAAGTTAATCCGGCCTGTGTAGATTTCAAAAGTTCGAGATGTTACTTCTCATAGTAGTCATGTAGAAAACAATTCTGAGATTTCTATTATCATGAGAATTCCACTTTCTTGTTCAAAACCTTAAATCGAATTGGCTAATCTCGATATTTCCAGTTGTTGCTCTTGGAAGTTATCGAGTTTAGGAGTGGCCTATTGGACACCTATAAACCAAATGACTTCTGACGGCAACAACTCGAAAAAAACGAAAATTTCAAGTTGAGTTTAAGGTTTGAACGGGAAAGTCGAATTGACATATAATTAGAATGACCCTAAAAGTCCTTATAATTGCCCTTCAAAATTTAGGTAAATTCAAAGCATGAATGAAATTGTTAAATCAAATCAAAATAATTTTGTAAAGAGGATTGGTTTTGTGGACCTAAATTTCTTCATGAGTAGCTTTCTTTATTTTTTGAATATTCCGTAAATTATCAACAGTCCAAATTCATTTATTCAACCAAGCAGTGAAAGCTTCAGGACCTGCAAAAAAGATATATTAATTACTATTTAGTGATCAAGAAGTAAAAATTACTTATTTTTATTTTCAAGTTTTCTATCGATTACATTTTAATGAAAGCAGGCAAAATTCAAATCATTATTTTACATTTTTCGCATAATAATAATTGTTAATTATTCTAACATTTTCCTTGCCAATATGATGAAATAAATTGTGAACATCAATGTTGTTATCTAAGGAAACCATTTAATCTCTCTGTCTCTCGGTAAACCATGAATGAGTATAATGCACAGACAAAATAATCAGATGTGTGGTACAATAGTTCATAATATCATTTACCTTAGATTCCAGATATATTTTTCTTCATAAGTAGCTTCTTAATTTTGAAAACATTCAGTAAATTATCAACAATCCAAATCCATTCATTTCATTTCATTGTTCAATTCAAATAAACCTTTTCGGACCTGCAAAAATATCAATAATTGTAACAATGAATAGGTGAGTCTTCAAACATCCACTCTCTTGTTGAAATGTATGGTAGAATTGATTAGAGCAACCTTGTGTACAATGTCTACTCTATTATAGTATTCATTTTGAAGAGTTTCGAGCTCCTGAGCTGTACCAGTGCTTGTGCGCAGCAAATGGCAAGCCGTATTTCGAGCTTTTGAGCTACTCAGGAGCACGAAACTTTTCAAAACGAATAGGCTATATATGGAACTATTGTGGGGAAACCCATTGATATTAAAGTTAAAGATATGAGAAAACCTCATGAATTACTGTTACTTAGATTAATCGTTTAGATATTCTGAACACTCACATTTCTCCAAAGGTTTCGATTTTTCAACAGTGTTCTTCTATTCACCGGATGGATTCACTGCTTTCACCATCTTATATTATATCTATCTGAAATGTAAATATCCACTTCTTGAATAGCAGCATTGATATACACTAATATGTGTTGATATTTCATGTTCCTCCTATTATATTACACAAACTCGAATAAGTTGAACCTACCTCTTATTATTTCCTATGCGAGGAGTTCAATGGTATTTATCTTCGTTGGTTCCTTGCTTCACCTTGAGAACTTCATCAGAACCTTGTATTTCTTTTTCTTGGGTTGAAAATGTAAATTTAAATTGGTCATTTTCTATTGATATATCTGAACCACAAATATCCTCTTCCTGAATAACAATAGTAGAATTAATATAATAATACATATATCACATATTTCATGTTATCATAGTACACAAATTCTAATATATAACCTACCTTGTATGGTACCTTTAAGTAAAAATTGTTGTATAATATCAATATGCTAGTTTATACGTTATTTCTAATTAAGATTTCGTTTCACCGATTCAACCCGATGTACTTCACTTTTGTTCAAATGTCAAAAACACTATAAGTACTCTATGATATCCAAATACGTCAAAGAAGAAAAAGAAAAGGAAAGCCTTTTATATTTTCCGAACAATTTATTTTTGAATATTTTGTTGTAAAAAAAACCTTGCCCTAACAATAATGAACACAACAAAAAAAGAATTGTCGAATTTGGTGCAGTCGTTTAATAGATATTCTCTTTTAACAGTAACCATAGATCCTGTTTTATTATATAGATAACTCTTTTTAAACTAAAAACAGTCTTTAACCGTTGGTGCAGTGGGTATGACTCCTGGACGTGGTGCCAGTGGTCCCGGGTTCGAATCGAAATGTCTTGGGGGGGGGTGTCGTCCTTACAGCGCAATCTAAAGATTACGAGATATTGGGTACATAGCATAATTGCTGAGCCCATTGGTGTGTGCAAAAAAATTAAAGGAAGTCCTTATTATTTTCAATATTTCTGTAATTTTGTTGTAATGTCACATGTTCTATTTCAGCTGCCCTGAGGATGTCGTAGGCCGAAACCGGTAGCCAATAGAATGAAGTTTAGGTACTGAATGAGTGAGTTTTTCTGAATATTTTTTCTTTTATGATTTACTAAGCCTCATTAGTTCAGATCCACTTTTTGTAAACTGCGAGAATTGTCTAGTCTAATAATGGAACTGAAAATCACTCATTCCTCCTTCAAAAATGAAAATTTCAATCTTTTTTTTTTGCAGAAAAATTTGACGTACAATGTATCGAACAAGAAGTTACATGATAGGTATACTCCGTTCACGAAAGGTTGAGCCGTCGGTTGGCCATGGAAATTTGGCATATTCCACTGTGTATATTAAAATATTAGGTTATGTTCTTTATTTTCTTGTCAGACTGATACGCAATGTTGTCAGTATAACATAGAGTAGAATACATTCGGCAACGTTGAATTTACTTTACTTTATGACAGTAAATACTGCCAACTTCAGATAAATAAAGAAACGCCTACTATGCGCTCAACCTTCGTGAAAGGACTATACATATGATTGTCGCAGTCCGGGTCTATGTTATCGAAATATTACTAATAGGTAATATTCATTCGTTGAAATTTTCATAAAAATTTATAAAGGTGTTGAAGAGTTATATGCTATTTGCAGTTTTGGAAAAATACACAAAACAGCCTGTGCCTCCTTGAAGTAAATACTTAAGATACATTTGAAATACGGATTCAGACTTCTCAAGATCCTATGCAATCCAATCATTGGTGAAACACTCTGTACAAGGGTTCCTTTTTGAAAAGGGACGAATTTTTCTTATTTTATTTCGTTCCTTCTGAATATCTGGAGAGCACGTCTAGAAGAACAAAACAAAGATCAAAAACGAAGGGAAAATAACAAGTAGTATAAATATCACCGCTGCGCCACAAACCACAATCAAATTTCATTACTTGTCCTGGAAATCCTTTGATATTCGGATGAAGTTGCACAACAACCAAAAGATCAACTTTTCCAAGTCACGATTTCTCAAAATCGTAGATCTGCTAGGAACTCTACAGACTCATTAAATTGGGTAGTCAATTCGCATGGATCAGAACAGTACTACCTACTTCGCCGTTAATATCAAACTAAGTTTCGGTATGAGAATAATGATAAAATAAATTCACATAATGCAGTAGGGGAAAATGAGGTAATGGGAGTCTGTTAAGCGGGAACTGCAATAAAATTTTAATTATGAACAAAATATTTATTTCAGAAGCCTTTAAACATGATATACTCAAATAACTAACATTAAAGATCATTTTTAGTCACCTTGGTAATAAATTTTGGAAATTATAAAAGTAAAAAAAAAGAGATTTGACTTGACCATTACATCGATATGTGGGTAATGAGGATCACTCCGGGGGGCAATCGGACTCAAAGAAAGCCTAGCATATATCGCACACATAACCCTCAGCTGAGTCCCACCAACAGCACTTCGTGTATGCCCAGAGCCCTCATGAGATGCATAATTATACCGATTTTGAAATTCACATCGACGTTATTGATACCGAAGTCGTAGCATACAAGCATCTTTTACGTTATCATTCTCATCATTTTGGTATAATTCGTCAGGCCAACACCTGACACAGAAGTTTCATTGGGCTCTTGAAGTAGGTACTTGGTGCTTTGCCTCTTTTGGTACTTTAGTCATTTTTCCCTGACCTGCACACCTCTTTCCTTTCTTTATACCTACGTTTTTCTTGATTAGTTCATTTCAGTGTAGAACTTATTTCGTTTTGCTCGTCACTTGCCAGGAACTGGTTCTAAAATATCTGGTTCAGAATCAGAAGTGCTACTAATTGGTGAGTGAACTTAATTTGATGTGCTTAGAGTTGATGGTAACTGGTAACTGCATCGCAATCCTGGATTGCAATAAAACGTTACCCAATATGCATACTTGGGGCTGCAGTGGTCACTTGCGGGTAATGGGAGTCACCTGACTCTCGTTACCCCCAACTGGACTGATGAAAAAAAATTAATTAAAAAACCTTCAAACATTGACTTAATCTGAACAGCAATGTGCCATAAAGAATTGGTGACTGAGTGCGTGTAAAATTCTTGATCGTATACAGCAATAAATCCAAAATTTTCCCCCAAATTTGTATAGATGCCGACGTAAATTTATTTCGGAAGAGCACAAAACGAAAAATGAATATATTTATATCAACGTCGCTAGGACCGGCGCGAGGCGTTGGCAGTACCAGGGGTCTAGAAGGATGATAAGGATTTTTTTTTGCTAGTCGCTCGAACATACTGTTTAGGAAATATGAGGGTGACACCTATTACCCGCTGACTCTCATTACCCTTTTCTCCCCTAAACTTGTGTAATGATGATTTTTTACTTGTCCTTGTTCTAGACGTATATTTACTCGTCAATTACTTCTTTCAAATATATCACCTTGCTTATTCAAGCAAAATGATCATTCTCAACTAGAACAAAAATTGATAGACTTAACTTCTTGAACATACTCATGACTCATAATCAAGACAAAATAGCGTATGCGGCTATTTTTCTGTAACCCAAAACCAATAAAAAATAGCAAAATTTCTTTGAATCTACGTTGATAGAAAACGTGTATTCACGAATAATACATGCTAAATAAATCTCTTGGCTGAATGATACTGCAACATCATGGTCATCAGGGGCACTTAACTCTTGAAAAAGATTGGCATCGCAAACTACTTGATGTATTTCCCCCTTAACTCCAGGTAGATGATTGGATAAGTCCTATGCTCTATGCTCCTGAGGAGAGCAATCGTTAATCTTTGTGTCGTCAATGGTTATTTATTCATGAGGATATAGAGCATGGAGTGAAATTGAATTAAGAAAAGGAAAATATGTCGGCAACGGTTCTTATAACCAATGGCTCAGCTAATTTTCTGAGAGAAATGTGGACTGTATGTTTAAATGCGGATTGGAAGTTCGAGAGATTTAAAAAAAATTCTGAGAGGTGCTTTTCAGCGCTCGTTCGTTGGTTGAGCAATAATGCTATCACCTCAATACCTCTACTTATTTTGTATAGGACTTGAGATTCATGCTGAATGTATGAATGCAAAAATCTCAGCACGATCGGAATTTTATGGAAAGAATCAATCATTGAAAAATCAAATTAAATGAGTCAGATGATGCAATTCTCTTGAAATTTTGCATGAATAATCAGTATATCAATCTTTATTCACAAAATTATTTCATTTGAATCGGATATATTGTTATGAACATTCTCAGCTTTTCAATATTCGAACTAATTTTTTTATGGTTCTGTTAACACTCGTAAGAGGCTTATTATGATCATCCTGCACGTGTCAGCAAAATTTAATTTCCATTGGTTTCGTTTAGTCTGGGATATTTAGAAACAAAAATTTTGAATGGCCATATTTTATGATACACGCTGTACGATTTGTCTGGTTAACGAACACAACCGCGACATCTGGGAACCGAACTCACCCTTAAAATTACAAGTATACAAGTATTGTAGACAATTCCTTCGAAAGTTATCGTGCTCACGGCCGTCGGACGGCCCCACGGACAGAATTGAAATTGACCACGGATTCGTCATTAGGGTCTTACCCTATCGTTTGAGACCATTTTCGGCTCAGAATTCGAAAATTACAGACATTCGGGCAAAACGACATAGAACTCGTGTAGAACGAACGCCCAAAGATAGTAGTAACAATAAAACAGTGATGAATCACCAAACTCTAGACAAGTGATCTTTCGATGCGTATACGAACTTCATTGCGCGAGTACCTCTTTTACCTGCAAAAATTCACACCGCGCAATGAAGTTAGTTTTCACTGTGAAAGATCACTTGTCGCGAATACGGAGCTTGTCCAAATCTAAGCTTTTCAAAGGAACTCTTTGCTGCGGGGTGTCTGCTCAAACTTTCAGTTTTCAAAATGCGGTTTTGAACAAATACAAACATAAGGGAATGTGTGAAATATCAAATGCAACGCAATCCAAAATTTTTAACATGAATGTTATATCAAAAAAATCATGCAAAAAATTCAGAATTAGGAAAACAGAGAAAGATGAATAATTTTCACAACGTTCTGCGAATATGTAAAAATGACAAAATGTGACTATGTCCATACTTGTTGACTTGTTGACATTAAATCAAAATTGCTTCTGCGACACTCTGCCATCACTCAAACTGCATAAATATTATTCAATTTTCAAATTAATAGTCTAACTAAACAACGGTAATGGCGGTATTTCAGGAGGAGCGTGTTCCAACTGGATGCGTGATACCATTGTTGAAAGCAATTCATTTTTCGAAAGCATGTCAGATATTTTGCGATTGAAAATCATTCTGAGAGGTAGCTTATAATGGTACTGACCAACTATTCAATTCATTGTAAGCTTCAAGCTATAAGCAGGAAGGATTCCCTGATCGCTTCTCACGAGTCCTTTTTAGCGGAAAAAATGGAGATTCTGTCCAGGGAAGCGAGCACAAGATGCCGCAAAAGCATCTCTACTTATTTTACATGGCTTAACGCTCGAGTTATTTTCCACATTTTCAGTAGTCATATCGGATTATCTCTCTCTCTCTACAACTTCCTAACAAGCAGAAAGAACAATTCAACAATTGTGACCTTCTGATGGATATTCCTAAAAAAATGCGGTCAGTACATAAGATTTATCGATTTGATAACAAATTCACAATTAAAATAGGTATCTACATATTTTTGAAAAAGTGAAAAGTTTTTATCTCATTATTCTCTATAAATGTAAGATGAATAATATTTAACAAAATTGCAATTATATGTACGAGTATATTAAATGTCATGATTCCACCTTCTAGAGGCGAAACACAACCACACGAAAATTTGTTTTTATCCATTTTTTCATGCCGATTTGGTCACAAGAATTTTCTACGGAAGTTGAATGATGAACCGTTTCTAAGATACGACCTATGACCATACTTGATGAATAACCCTGCAGATTGGTAGCTCGAAAAAAATCACAATATAAGATTTCAATTGGGTATCATTAAATTCACGCTGAATTGGATACAGAAAATGTGGTTAACATATCATTATGAATTATTATCGTGGAATGAATTCACCTTTCCAAATTACATGAGATTTTATATTCAGGAAGCCAGCGGAGTATTTAAAATTAGTTTTCTGTTTCCGCAAGATATCACTTTATTGTAGCACTTATGAATATAAATCTGGAGTCATTTTTCCAACGATTTTTTTCATGCGACAGTAAAATTTGAATATAAAAAATCTCTTGGTGATGATCATCACGTTGAATTAACCAACTTCCGTATAATTTATATTCTAGAAAGTTTCAAGCTTGAAGAAGCTCTTTTAATTCAATTCAGCGTTCAGTCATCTGGATGAAAATAAATGTGAGGTCTGTGAATAATTTGTATGCCTTGAAAACTTTGTTGATAGGTTTACATCTTGGCGTTCACAAATTTAAGCCTCAAAATTTAATAAACTAGGCACCTCTTTTCCTCAGTCATCTTCCAACTCTAAACCATTAATTTGACCCGAAAAAAATTATAATCCCCCTTGATATCCTTTTGAGTAATAGTTTAGTCAGGAAAATCAGATTAAGTGGTGTCTGAAGCATTCTCTGAAGTTATCCTCTACGGATGTTCAGTTCAGTATGAATTATTCAGATAAATACTCTCTAGACTGGGTGAAGGACGAATAAATCGCCAACTATGTCGTTATTTCGAGTGATTATAATTATATCACACTTTCGCGAACGGGGGTATGAACTCACATGGAAACATCTAAACGAAATGTAGAAATCAGTCAGTATATCTGAAGAAGATCAGTTCTACAGTCTATTTCGAGAGAGTATGATTAGTATGAAGTGAAGTAAACCTCTCATCCCCTCCTATCGTTACGAAGTCTCTATCGCGAACGGCGTAGACATCTATCTCTCTGTACTAGTCCAATAAATATCCGACACATTCCGGTCGCGTGCGAATATGAACGACAACTAGCGAATGTTCTAGGGAGAAGGAGGAGCTAAAATTTCATTCACTTCATACTTAAGTGAGATATAGTAGAGTCGTTCTCGATATAATTTGCAATCACAACAGTGTCTCCAGTTTTATCTTTGAACAACCTGTACAAGTAAACTAGCGATTTAATCCAATCAGATTTTATTTTGAAAGAAAACTAAAATATAAGATTTCATCTGGAAATCTTTTACGCTGATTTGGGGTCCAGCGGCCAAATACTTTGCAATTATTCACTTTGCACTTTTCGCTTTTTAAATTAATCAGGTTGAAAGAAACGCATTCATAATTGAAAAATACAATGTGAAAAGTCAAGTGCATAGTAAAAAGTATTCAGCAAAAATCAAATGTTGTGCAACATAACTGATTTTAATTTTTGAAATTTGTCAGAATGCAAAGTGCGAAGTGAAAACTTGCAAAGTATTTTGGTGCAATAGGCCTCAGAATATGCGGTTAACATTTCATTATGAATTATTACAGTGGAATCGAATTACTTACCTAAATATCATGAGAATGAATTTTTCAGGAAGCAAGCAAAGTATGCGAAATGAGCTTTCTGTTTTCGCAAGATATTCCTTTATAGCATTCATGAATATAAATCTGGAGTATCTCATTTTTCTGAAGAATTTCTTCTTGCAACCAATTTGAATAAAATAATTCTCTCGGGTGATTATGAACACATAGAATTAACCAAATTCCGTATAATTTAGGTATATTCTAAAAAGTAGTATGCTCGAAGAAACTCTTATATTTAAATTCGGGGTTCAGTCATTTGGATGAAAATAAAATGTGCTTGAAGTTAAAAATTCTCTCGGGTGATGATCATAACGTTAAGTTAATTTAAATTCTAGAAAGCTTTAAGCTTGAAGAACTCTTATATTTCAATTCAGCGTTCAGTGTATCTAGTTGTTTGAAAAACTAGATATATAAGATTTCAGCTGGGTATCCTGGAAATCTTTCTCGCTGAATTGGGATCCATAAAATGTGGTTACCATTTCATTATAATTATCATCGTGGAATTAATTTACCTTTCCAAATCTCCTGAGAATTTATTCGAGAAAACGGGCGGTGTATTCAAAATTAGTTTTACGTTTTTACAAGCTATTTATTTATTGCAGCACTCATTTATTAAAATTATAAATCTGACGTCCTCATATTTCTTGCGACAATCAAGTCTGAATATAAGAATTCGTTCGGGTGATGATCATCACTTTGAATTAACCGACTTCCGTATAATTTATACTCTAGAAAGTTTTAAGCTTGAAGAAGCTCTTGTAGTTCAAGTCATCTGGATGAAAATAAAATCTGAAGTCTGTGAATAATTATGTATGCATTGAAAACTTCATAACTGTACATTTTGGCTTTCAACCAGAAATTTAATACTTAATATTGAATAAACTAAGCACTTCTTTCCCTCAATTAAATCCCAACTCGAAACCATTAATTTGACCCGAAAAACTTATAATCGTCCTTAATAACCTCATGAGTAACAGTTTAGTCAGGAATATCAGATTAAGTGGTATCTAAGGCATTCCTTGCAGACTGTTATGAAGTTATCCTTCACAGATGTTTAGTTTAATATGAATTATTCAGATAAAGACTCTCCAGACGGGGTGAAAGAGGAATGAATCACCCACTATGTCCCTATTGCGAATGTGAGTTACATCACAGTTTCCAGAACGACAGTGTGAATTTTAGTGAAAATTTTTTGACAGTTCTAAAAACCAATCAAATCTTATGATTTTGTATCACATGGAACAATTAACCCAATCATGTCAACATTACATCGAAAATTGTATTCAATGCAGTTATCAATCACCATGACAGCACAGTCTCACAACATAATTCCGAACAAAATTGAAAATGTCACGTTTTGGCAATGTTAAAAGTATAAATGCGCTTATCAAGGAAAACATTCCCAGAAATACTTCCTATAGCCACAAATATATTTGGGGAATATTTATGGAATTTTGCTGCGAACGAGCATACGAATTGAATGAACATAGAAGCTTAGAAGAATTGGCTTTGATACTCAAAGATTGGGCGGTCAATATGAGAAAAAAAGACGGGACAGAATTCAAAGAAGCAACGGTGAAAACTATGTGGAATGTTTCGAGCAAACTCCTACAAGAAAAGTATTATAAGGACTACAACATTATGATTGACCCGTTTCCAAAGTATAAATATTTAAACCAGCCCGAGGTGCCCGCGATGCAATCCGAAAAAAATTGCAAGCAAAAGTACGTGTATGCATTGGCGAGAGGACGTAGTTGTTTGTGCTCCCCATTTTCACCGATATTTTCTGCGATATATTGACTAAAGATCAATTGAGCCATTACTATTCCAACAGTAAGTAACTCAGGCTGCATAAATTCGTTTTTCCGAATACTTCATTTCATTTATTTGTTCGATATTACAAATATTCCTAAACAATAACACAAGCTATCATCAAAACATATTCGCTTGCTTGTGTGACCGTTGACCTTGGTCCGCACCCCGGAGAGCCAGTTCTTAACTTCAATACGAGGTACTGGGTGATGTGTTGATGCTTCGGGCTCGCGTGCGCGTATTTCCGTGTATCTATTCATTTTGTTTTGGATCGTTCTCTACCTTCCTTACCTATCTACTAATTCCCATATCCGTGGCCTTCCTCCTCTGTCGAAGACTTTCTTACGGGCCCAGGAAAGTGAAGAGTCTACTTGTTTTTTCCTTCCTTTTGTTCATTGCTCCAGTATGCCGCGTATTTGCCAGGGGTGTACTAAGTCTATTTCCAGTACGGCTGGTTATGCATCGTGCGGAAAATGCAAAAAATCTTTCCACTCGGAATGTGTGAACCTTACCGCCACTGACCTTGATTTCTTGAGGGAAAGTGGTGGGAAATGGTGTTGTCCGATGTGTACCTCAAGTGAGCGCCTGCTTAGAAGTAATTCTGGTAGCTACAGATCCCCGTCTCCTTCCCAAAATACCAGTACTCCACCCACGGCCGAATCAGGTGATAAAGCTATGACTCTCACGCATTTCAACCTACTGATGGATCAAGTGCGCGGTTTAGCTTCTACTTTGGAGCGCGTTGAGCGGAGACAAGATGATATCTTGACTCGATTGGAGGATTGCACTGCTGCCATTAATCGTCATTCTGATACTTTGGCCGTACATCAGACCAAGATTGATTCTTGCGTTGCCGATATATCTGTGCTCAAAGATACCCAGACCCAATTCACACAGGATATAGCATCATTAACCAATAAAGTTGCCAACCTGGGTACTTTCCCTCAACAGACTTCTTCTGATATTTCACCCCAAACAATGGTTCCGGAAATTCTTGATCGTGTAAAGCGTTCTTATAATCTGATAATAGCTAACGTCCCTGAATCTAACACCGCCTCGGATAGGGAAACTATTCACGCTATTGTGGACCACGTGAGCACCTCTTCCGGTCAACTTATTACCAATGTGTCCAGAATGCACGCTAGGGACTCTACCCGACCTCGTTGGATTAAGGTTACTTTTTCAAATCCTGAGATTGTACAGACCATCCTACGAAACAAATCAACAATACTCGGCAATCCTCGCTTTCGTTCCATCAAAATTCAGGACGACAAGTCTAGGGAACAAAGAGCAAGTCTGAGGTCATTGCGGGCTGAACTGGAGGAGAGGCAATCCGCGGGTGAAAAAGACCTAACCATAAAGTATGTCAAAGGAATTCCCACCATAGTTGACGCATCACCTTCGACCACCAATCAAAATCTAAAAAACTGAGTCATGTACACAATTGGCCTGTTATCTACACCAATATTCAATCCTTGCCATCCAAGCTCACTGAATTGATCTCCTTCGTACAGTTACACAAACCCTTTCTCATATTTATCTCCGAATCTTGGCTCTCTCCCCGAATTCCTAACTCTGCAATCCACATTCCAGACTACACAATATACAGAGAAGACAGTAGAGAAGCACCAGGTTATCGGGGTGTATGCATATATGTTCACAAACATATTACCAACAACTTTTCTGTCAATTCCCTCCACCAAGATTGGACAGACATCGATAACGTATTCCTGAAGATTTCCAGCCCTCAATTTTCACTTTTGACCGGATGTATATATAGGCCTCGTCCATGCGACGCCGACCAAGTCTGTGCAGATTTCTTGTCTGGAATGTCGGAGACAAATAATAATACCTTGATCATGGGGGACTTCAACTGTGCTGATCTCAAATGGCCACTTCCGTATTTACCGCCATCATCATCGCCATCTTATTCTTATGCCGAGCTAGTCTTCAACACTAGCCTTCAGCAATTGGTGGAACTGCCTACCAGGTATAGAAATGGTCAGAGCCCGTCCATTCTTGATTTGGTCCTTGTTAACGACCCCAACCTCATTTCCGATATAAAATACTTGCCTCCATTCGGCAAATCAGATCACGTCACGCTATCTACTGAAATTCAGTTCCGCGCTTCAAACATCCAAAAACATCATAACAAGGCGGTACGAAAATTGGACTATGAAAACATCTCCAGGGGGATTGACGAAGTCGATTGGGAGTCTCTTCTCCTTCCCCTAGACAACATCGACTTGGCATGGAGCACGTTTATCAGCACTATCGATCGGATTGTCACTAGCAACACCCAAGTGAAAATAATCAAACAAAATCCACTTAAACCTTGGATAAACGAACACTGTCTTCGCCTCATAAGGCGAAAAAAATCATTGTGGCAAAGATACCTCAGAACAAGATCTAATGCTGATTACGACTCACACCGAAATTTTTCCAACCATGTTTCGTCCTCACTTCATAAATCCAAAACTGCGTTCGAGAATAGTTTGGCGTCCTCTAGGAACAAGAAAAAACTGTTCAAATACATAAGATCTTCCTCAAACACCAAGGTGAGTGTTCCACTCGTCAGGAATCCTTCTGGTGGGGTGAGTGCTGACATGAAAGAGTCAGCTGATATTCTTGCTGAGGTTTTTTCTCAAGCATTTTCGCCCGAGCCACCTGGTGCCAGACCATTGCCAACAACTCCTCGCTGTGCCTCTGATATATCTAGTATTGAAATTACAGAAGAAATCGTGAAAAAACACCTTGTTAACCTGAAAACATCATCAGCCCCAGGTAATGACGGAATATCTCCATATCTCCTCAATCGTTGTGCCAATGCTTTTGTCGCTCCTCTTACTCTAATTTTCCGCAAGTCGCTTTCTTCCTCCTCTCTTCCCTCCGATTGGTTGTTCGCCAGTGTCACACCGATCTTCAAGAAAGGAGACAAGCTTTGCCCTCACAACTACCGCCCCATATGTCTCTTATCTACTGCTTCGAAAGTGTTGGAGAGAATAATATGTGAACAGCTTCTCGACTTTTCCCTCTCCAACAAACTAATACCTGATGAGCAGCACGGATTTGTTCCAGGGCGATCAACTGCCACCAACCTTCTTTCCTGTCTTTCCGACTGGACTAGAGCTTGGGATCGCGGTCAACCTACGGACGTGATTTATCTGGACTTCTCCAAAGCGTTTGACAGGGTCCCTCTTGGCCGTCTGTTGATTAAGCTCGAACACCTGGGCATCCGAGGGAATTTACTGCAGTGGATCAGAGCCTTTCTATCTGGCCGCTCGTATCGAGTGAGGGTTGGTTGTGAGTTTTCTTCTTCGTCTTGGCCCGTACTCTCTGGTGTACCGCAGGGATCTGTCTTGGGTCCTCTTTTATTTCTTCTGTACACGTCCGACTTACCGTCTCTGTTCAGATCTTCTGTTTCCCTTTTCGCCGACGACGTGAAGCTTTACAGCTGCCCCACAATACATCATTCCACGCTTCAGGATGATCTCGACAGACTGAGTGGCTGGTGCGACGACTGGTTACTTCCCCTCAACATAGAGAAGTGCTCGGTTCTCCACATAGGAAAGAACAACCCTCGTAGACAGTACAGCATCGGTGGTCGGCGTCTGTCTCCTGTTTCCCGGCAGTGCGACCTTGGAATAACTGTCTCTGAAGATCTCAGCTGGCGAAGCCACATCGACCACATTTCATCTAAAGCCAAACAGCTGACTTATTCATTTTATAGAGCGTTCAAGGGTTGTGATGATCGAACATTTGGGACCATCTTCAAGTTTTACATTCGGCCCACGCTAGAGTACGGAGGTCCTGTCTGGTGGTGTACTACGAGAGGAGAGGAGAGTGTGCTCGAGAAGACTCAGCGGTGGGCTACAAGGATTGGTTGTGGACCTGTTAGGCCCACATATGAGCGGCGGCTTGCATCCATGGGGCTCACGACTTTCGGAGACAGACGTATTCGCGGGGACTTGATTTTCTCGTTCCGAGCTATGCATGGTATGCTAGGGGACAAATTCCGCGACATGTTTACCCTCAATTACAACAATCTCCGAGGACACAGATTCAAGTTGATACGAGAGAATTTCAAAACTAATCAGCGTCAAAATTTTCTTCCCAACAGAATCTTTAACACCTGGAACTCTCTTCCCGACTCCGTTGTCCAGTCCCGGTCTGTCAGTGCGTTCAAGAGGGGTTACGACAGATGGAAATCTGAGCAGCAGCCATCACTTTTTTAGTAATATAATTTCCGTTTTGTTTTGTTTCTACATACTCCATGAGCTACATTTCAATTGTGTTTTTCTTGTCATGTATATGCTTTTTTTAATGTACTATTGAGTTTATAGGTTTCCTGAACCTCAACTCTTGTTGTTTATTAATAATAATAATAATAATATAAACCCATGTAAACGTAAAATCCAGTTCAGTTTCGTTAAATTTGTCTGAAGTTAACAAAATAATAATGCTATGGGATGAAAATACTCCTGAAGGCCTTATGCGTAAATTTTACCATATTGCTGCAGTCGAATTAGCGTGGAGAGGAGGAGAGGCAGTTGCTTGCCTGGTGGATTTTTTCAAGTCGAAA
This sequence comes from Propylea japonica, assembly GCA_013421045.1. NCBI lineage: Eukaryota > Metazoa > Arthropoda > Insecta > Coleoptera > Coccinellidae > Propylea > Propylea japonica. The sequence goes on along the minus strand of CM024240.1, from coordinate 78,892,133 downwards.
AAAATAACGATGGCTCTCCAACAAATCGCATTGAATACAATCCAGTATTTAGTAAAACGTGCCAAGGTGGTTCTAAAAGTTGCACAAGTAGTAAATGGTTGGTTTCCAATAGTAAGAGAGAAAGCTGCCCTGTACGTCTTTTTCATAAACTTATATCAAAACGAGGTGAAAATATTACCTCGCCACGACTATTCTTATAACCAAATAGATAGGTATTGGAAAAATCAAAATGACAAATGGTACGATAATGTACCTGTTGGAAGAAATACCATAAATGGATGGACTAAATCTGCTGCCGAAGCAATTGGCTTGAACATAAAGGACAAAAAGATCACAAATCATTCCAATAGATCAACTGCTGTTAGCCAATTGGCAAAAAGTGGTGTGGAAGAACAGCAATTGCTGAAAATTACTGGTCATAGCAATCAAAATTCTATTAAACCATACCTGAACCTCGATCAAGAACACCACAACAAGATCATAAATATTATGCGTGGTAATAGTTCTAATGTAGAGAACAGCAACGAATCTAATGTTACGTTAAATTTAGTAATTGCACTTCCACTAATTGTACTTTTAATAAATAAATAAATAAATGTTTTGTTGTGCTGAGTTATACAGTTTTTTGTCAAAAAATTTTCTTCCGAATATCCGTCGGACATTGACAAATGCCTCATAATTTTATGACAAATATCTCAAGCTCATTCCTAATGAGCTTTCGATTGTCATAAAATTATCTCGTCTATTATCAATGTCCTAGGGATATTACTACTGAAAACAGCTTAATGGAAGTCACTCATCAGCCAGTATCTGAAAGAGTTCCAGTTCTAGTCGTTTTGGATTAGATTTAGCAATCAACAACATGTGAGTCCCTAGTTTTATCTCTGAACTCGTCTTCCTGTAGAAGTATAAACGAGGGATTTAATCCCAATCAGATTTGAAGTTTGAAAATATATAAATAAAATATTTCAACTAGGTATTATATAAATCTTTTACGCTGAATTTGATACAGAAAATGTGGTTAATATCATTATAAATTATTACCGTGGAATTGAGTTACCTACTTAAATCTCATGGAAATTATTTTCGAGGATGTGAGCGGAGTATTCAAAATTATTTCAGAACAGTTTTTTTAGGTTTTCACTCCCAGTATCTGAAACAGAAACAATTAAAAAATTTCAATTAAGATGAAATTCTCCTGCGTAAATCCTTGCACTAATTTGTCAGGAGCAATTGGTTTTGAAAAAATTTTTGCCTAACAGTGAAACTAAAAAAGAAAATGAATGAATAGGATAACGTAACGTTTCGGTGTATATATCAGACTCATTGACATTGAATGTCAATTAGACTACAAACGAAAAAAAAGACACAATTCCAAATATTTTCAAAGTTTGTCTGAAAGAGTCTGATATAGGCACCGAAACGTTACGTTATCCTTTTCATTTATTTCCTTCTTTAGTTTTACTGTAAGGAAACAATTATTTCAAAACCGATTAGCTGATGACAAATCAGTTCAAGGATTAACGCAGGAGAATTCCATCTAATTGAAAAATTTTTAATTGTTTGTTTCAGAGACTGGGAGTGAAAACCTAAAAAAGTTTTCTAGAAATGCAGAATCCTACCAGATTATATTTCAATCGATATTTTTCAAAATTAGTTTTCTGTATGCGCAAGATATTGCTTCATTGTTGCACTTAGGGATACAAATCTGAAGTACTAATTTTTCTACAGAATTTTATCTTGCCACTGTAAAATTTAAATACAAAAATTCTCTCTGGTAATGATCATCACGTTGAATTAAACTATATTCCATATAATTATATTCTAGAGTGTTTTTAAGCTTGAAGAAGCTCTTATGCAGGGCCGTATCTAGGGTGTGGCCAAGTGGCCCCCGCCACAGGCGCAAGGTCCGCAGGGGCGCCAAAAAATTTCAAATGAAAAAAAAAAATTTGAGCGCCAAAAAAATTCAAAGAATAAAATATAGAAGCGCCAACCAAATAAACATTTTTAACTCACGTGTCGTATACAACTTTTATCCCATTTTGACGAAAATTCAAATAATGAATACTTTTTAGAGAAAATATTAGGTATAATTCAAATTCATAACGAGATTTCCCTTCGATCGACGGTTGCTAGGGCACTATGTAATTAATTGTTTGCAAGTGTCAATGAAAATTATAGAACAGTCAAAGAATTTTTGTTTCGAAAAAATGTTGAGCGGTGACGTTGAGGTTGTAGTTCCTGAGTGCATTGTTCAAGAAGCAAATGTTAATGTTAATGTTAATTGTTTGCAAGTGTCAATGAAAATTATAGAACAGTCAAAGAATTTTTGTTTCGAAAAAATGTTGAGCGGTGACGTTGAGGTTGTAGTTCCTGAGTGCATTGTTCAAGAAGCAAATGAGGCAGCAGAAGCAGTAATTCCATTGAAAAGTTATCAGTTTATTCAAAACTAAAAAAACTTGAAACCTAAATATATCTATATAAAAATATATAAGGGATGAAAAAATCTACGCCAATTTGGGGGCGCTGAAGAGAATCTTGCCACAGGCGCAGTAGTACCTAGATACGGCGCTACTCTTATGATTCAATTCAGCGTCATTCGGATGAAAATAAAATGTGAAGTCTATGAATAATTATATATGCATTAGAAACTTTGTTGATAGGTATACATCTTGGCGTTCCACCACAAATTTCAGCCGCAATATTGAATGAACCTGTAAAAGCATCTCTTTCCCCCAATTAAGTTTCAACTCGAAAGCATTAATTTGATCGAAAAAACTTATAATCGTCCTCAACCTCAATATCAGATTAAGTGGTATACGAGTATATGAAGCATCCCTGCAGACCATTATGAAGTTATCCTTAAGGGGCCTACAGACGATCAACCTAGTGGAAGACTAAGTTGTAAACACGGCATGTTGACGACCAAGTTGAACGTCTGTAGGCTGGTTGGTGGTTGATATTCCAGGTTGAAGACTAAGTTGATGCGAGATCAAATCGGTTTGATATTTGGTGGGCGGAGCCCGATGTTGACGACTATGTTGGAGCGTCTGTATGGTAGTCATCAACTAGGTTGACAACACCAGTTGGAATTCTACCTTGTAGAGTGAACATCTCATAGCGTATTCAAAATCCGTCGTAAATATTCGAGGAAAGGTAGTAATTTAACTAGAAAATATGACCAAAATTCCAAACATTTAAGTTTGGGTAGATTTCTTTGATTGGGTGAAAGATCTTCCTGAATTATGGAGAGTAAAATCTGAGATATATAAAAAAACCTTAAGCAGATGCTTTGAGCGAACATTCATTGGTGGAGCAATAATGCTATCACCTCAAAATTTTGTATGGTACTTGAGATTCATGCTTAGTAAATGAATGCAAAATCTCAGGATGATCAGACTTATATTATGGAAATTATTGAAAAATGAAATATATAAAAGTCAATAATTAAAAGAAAATTGAACTATATGCTTCAGATGATGCGACTCTTGGATATCTTGTTATGACATTATAATGATTCTTTCTTTCAATATTTCGCATGAGGCTTACTGTGAGCATTTTGCATGTGGTCGAGTAATTCTATTCCAATTGGTTTCGTTTTGTCTGAAATATTAAGGAACAAAAATTCGGAATGGTCATATTTATGGGACACCTTGTATGTTTTGGCTGATTAACGAACTTAATTGTGGCATTTGGAAAAAAAGTTATCGTGATTATGGCCGGACGGTCCCACGGACCGGATTGAATTTGACCACGGATTCGTCATCAGGGAGCAGAACCCTATCGTTGGAGACCAATTTCGGCTCAAAATTCGAAAAGTTCTTTCATTAAACCGAAATGGGAAAAATGGGACCGATTGTGGTACCAATCCTTGGTCCAAATTCTTTCATTCAAGAACTGTGCTGCACCACATTGTCGCATATATCGTTTATAATAACATATAACGAAAGATCTCTCTCCATGTTTCGATAATTTCTCCTAATCAGCCGACTAGTTCACTCGACGGAAACCACCGCTGAAATGATGTTTTCAACTTGGTTGACAACCGCTATTTTCACTTTCATTTGGTTACAACCTAGTTGACAACATAGTCTTCAACTAAGTTGATCGTCTGTAGGCCGCTTTACCGATGTTTAGTTTAGTTTGAATTATTCAGATTCAGATACAAACTCTCCAGACTGAGTGAAGAAGGAATGAATGGCCCACTGTGTCCTTTTTGCGAATGATTATAATTATATCACAGTTTATGTGAACGAGGGTATGAAGTATGAACACACATGAGAAGAACTAAATGAACACGAACTCATTATGTTTATACCGAATACTGTGATGAATTTCATTGAAAATAGAAATAAAAGATTTTATTAGTATCATAGAAATCTTCGCTGAGTTAGGATTCAGATAATATGGTTGACATTTCATTATAAATTAATACGCTGGAATTGAATTACCTACTTAAATCTCATGAGAATTAATTATCCTTATAGCTAATGATTATAATTATTATATCACAGTTTATGTGAACGAGGCTATGAACGCACATGAGAAGAACTGAATGAACACGAAATAATTACGTTCATACCGGATACTGTTATGAATTTTATTGATAATTGAAATAAAAGATTATATTAGTATTTAGAAATCTACGCTGATTTAGGATCCAGATAATGTGGTTGACATTTCATTAAATTAATACCGTGGAATTGATTTGCCTACCTTAATCTCATGAGAATTAATTTTAAGGAAGCACGCAGAGTATTCAAAATTAGTTTTCTGTTTTCGCAAGATATTTTTTTCAATAAAGCACCCACGAATATAATCTGGAATACACCTTTTTCACAGATTTTTATCTTGCGAAAGTAAAGTTTGAATAAAAAATTTCACGATGAATTAACTAACTTCAGAATAATATATGTTCTAGAAAGATTTAAGATTGAAGAATCTCTAGAATTTCAATCATCTAGATAAAAAAGTAAACAATGTGAATAATTATGTATGCATTGAAAAATTTGTTGAAAGGAATACATACATCTTGGCGTTCGATCACAAATTTAAGCAACAATATTGAATAAACTGAGCACCTCTTCCACTCAATTTAACTCCAACTCGAAACCATTAATTTGACCCGAAAAACTTATAATCGCCCTTAATAGCGTTGTGAGTAATAGTTTAGTCGGGAATATTAGATTAAGTAGCGTCTGAACCATTCCCTGCAGACTGTTATGAAGTTATCATTTACCGATGTTTAGTTTAGTATGAATTATTCAGATAAAGACCTTCCAGACAGGGTGAAGGAGGAATGAATGGCCCACTATGTCGTTATTGCGAATGATGATGATTATATCACAGATTGGAGATTTCGAGAACGAGGGTGTGAATTTACCTAAAACAGCTTAATGAAAGTTACTTATCAGCCAGTATATCTGAAACAGGTCTAGTTCTAGTCGTTTCAAATTGGAGTTAGCAATTAACAACATGAGAGTCTCTAGTTTTATCTGTGAACTCCTCTTCCTGTCGAAATAAACGAGCAATTCAGTGCCGATCAGATTCGAAGTTTGAAAAAAAATAAATATAAGATTTCAACTAGGTATCATCTCATCATAAATCTTTAACGCTGAATTGGAATCCAGACAATATGTGGCTAACATCATTATGAATTTTAACCGTGTAATTGAATTACCTAACTAAATCTCATGGAAACTATTTTCGAAGAAGTGAGCGAAGTATTCAAAATCATTTCTAGAAAATTTTTTTAAGTTTTCACTCCCAGTCTCTGAAACAGAAACAATAAAAAATGTTTAATTAAGATAAAAGGCTCCTGCGTAAATCCTTGCACTAATTTGCCAGGAGCAAGTTGGCTTTGAAAAAATTGTTGCCTAACAGTAAAACTAAAAAAAAGAAATAAATGAAAAGGATAACGTAACGTTTTGGTGTCTATATCAGTCTATTTGACATTGAATGTCAATTGCGTTCAACCACAAATTTAAGTCGCAATATTGAATGAACTAAGCATCTCTTTTTCTCGGTTGCTAACTCACAAGCATTAATTTGATCGGAAAAACTTATAATCGCCCTTTTGAGTAATAGTTTAGTCAGGAATATCATATTAAGTGGTATCTGAAACATTCCTGCAGACTGTTAGGAAGTTGTCCTTTGCCGATGTTAAGTTTATTATGAATTATTGAGATGAACACTCTCCAGACAGGGAGAAGGAGGAACGAATTAATTAATTATATCACAGTTTGAATTTACGTAAAAACAGCTAAATGAAAGTCACGTATTAGTCAGTATATGATTATATCTAATAGATAAAATTTTCCATCTCACAATGTTACTTACCGTACTCCTACGAAACGGCTTTACCGATTTTTAGCAAATTTTATATGCGTATTCAGTATGTCTGAGAATCGGCTACTATTTTCCATACCCCCAAGTGATAAGGATTGTTCACCATTAATTTTTTTTACTTTTCACTTTTATATCATCGACCCCAATTTTTTATAGCCCTTTTAGAAATGTAATCATTTTTCATCACGCTCGATAACTGAACAACTATTGTATTTTTAACTGTACTTCGCTTGAAAATCTAAAATTGCTTTCAAAAAAATAAACATTTATTTTAATATTAAAGTTTAATCCTGATATATTAGATTAGATTAGATAGTGGTCGATCAGCACGTTGATTACCCTTCTGCACTGCGACCAATAAGGTCTTTTGTGCGTTACCATACTGAAACTACGTTTATCCCAGGAATCTAACCTCCCTAGGCCTAGCAAAGCTGGTTACTTCCTTAGGAGACTTCGCTCTTAAATAACGCGCCACCTAGTAGAGTAAGTCTGATTTGCGCCAGCGCAGTGCATTGGCATAGTATGTGCTCGGTGGTTTCAGTGGCCGATTCACATAACCTACAAATGTCGGAGTTTTCTTTACCGATCGTGTGTAGGTGATATCTCACGGGACAATGCCCTGTGAGAAGGCCGATTAGCAGCCTTAACTCGTTTTTTGACAACGAGTTATATATGCTTAGTATTCCTGATCTTAGATTAGCTATCGTAGATAAAGTTTAGTATTGATTTATCACTACAGTAGAAATGCCACCAAGACGCAGAGCGGCAAATTTGAGTCGCAGAACAAACCATTCTAGAGTCTTGCGAGGTAGAAGAGCACAAAGATCTGGTTAATAAATTCAACAGAAAAATGCAGATATGCCGTGTTCGAAATTGCGGCAACACAATCGCAAGAGGCGATCAACAAAGAAGACTTGAACAAAGAGAAGAGCGCAGATTCGTTGTCGACAGACGCAGAAAATGAAACCAGAAAAGTAGAAAAGTTTTCTACAAATAATCGTTTTGTGAACGAGGGTATGAACTCATATGAGAACAGTGAAATGAAGACGAACTCATTATATAAATTCCGAATACTATGATGAAATTGATTTAAGAGGCATAACTTATGTAAGATGGTTTTTCAGAATTATGAGAGCTTTTTTTCCTTCAGTACCGTCTTGTTACGTTATAAGTTCGAACACATAATAAAAACTGTACTCAAGCTGAATTCAGATTTCCTGTCAGGTGTTATTTCCATACTTCATTACCAAATAGATAAAAATGTGTACAATGAACCATAAAGTATTAATGCGCGCATTCATTCAATACTCTTATCAGAGTGGAAAAACACTATTCGAATCATTGATCTGTTAATTTCTGTTTCGCCTAAAATTGTACTTTTTCAACTTGAATTAAAAATAAGGTTATTTTGTTGAATATTGAAAAACAATAACCTGACAAGTTGAATTTTTATATATCCCATTTCAAGGCACATAGCGGTGCAAAACATTTCATAGTAAATGGCCGGAATTGCTCCATTGAAGGATATATTGCTATACTTAATCTAAATATGGTTGGGTGAACTGCTAATGGCAAACTAACAAACTGAAGAAAATCAAAAGTATTATTCGAACATCAAATATGTTTTTTTAATTAAATCTTATGGTAAATCTTATACCTATATTTACTTGTCGCATAAACCTATGTTGTGATTTCACTCTCTAATATAATTTTCATATGTCTTATTTCAAGAATTTATTTTCACCAATGCTGAGTATGTGCGAGCTTGTTCCTAGAGAAACAGTGTGCCATAGTTCTGCCCAAATGTCCTAAGTGAGTCAGTTGCACTAATTGGTGCACAGTTTGAGACCGTCTGTCTCTGAGTACTTAGAACTGAATGAGTTAGAGAAAGTTGCAGGATGTTGTGTCAAATTTTAAAGCATGTGTTGCTGGAAAGATTGTATTGAAACCTTTTCAACAATGGAATGTGTTCGTATGTCAATATCTTGAATATTTATTGATAATGTTACAGAAATGTACTTCCGACATGTAAATGAAAACATTGTATTTTCATTACTACATCAATGTAATGTTAATATGACTAAACAATGAAATCGGAGAATAAAATTATTTGATTTAAAATCAACCAATATTAAACCTATATTTCGGAATCAATCCCATCAATGCATGCATAGTGGTAATATCAAACAGAGCATCATTTTGTTAATATGACTATTTCGAAAGATTTATACTAGTACAATATTATTGTTATGTGACGTGTTCAGTGGGATCATGACCAAAATTTCAATTAAACTCCTCATTACACTGACGCTGTGTAATCTACTAACGTCCAATGTTGTGGAAATTAATCGCACGAAAACGGGCGAGAGATGCATCTCTCAGTTACTGAGAACACCACAAATGGAGCTCAAAATGTCCTGAGTGCGCATAACTGTCGAACTTATATTGGAACTAGCAGACCCAACAGACGTTGTTCTGTATACACAAAACTTCATTCAATTCGATCGAGCCGTTTAGTTGCAGAGTAGATGAATAACCTGAATAACGACTTCAGCGCCATCTGTCGATCTGATTTGTGGTCATAAACATACAGGCATAGGCAATCCAAAATACATTCATACAAAACATCCCTCACACTTCGGTACCTTCTCCTACCCGCCTAGTGCCTACCTCAGAGACATTTTGGTGCGATTTCATTTTCAACCTGCCATATCTTTTGATGTATTCATCATAATTGAATGATGTAAGAGGCAATTTCGTTCTAAATTAAATACTGGGTATGAACGACGTATTTAATTGGATGAGGATCAATAACGTATTCATAAAAAAATACTCCCAAATAATGCATAATTTTAAGAAACATTCGGATACCTTTAAAAGGTAATACCGAGTAAACCTTGCTATCGCGGACTTTTTTGTAGAACCATTGAAGAGGTACATTTCTGATTTCCGTCATACATTGTTTCCATGTACGTCTTACAGTTTTTGCAGCGCACCTGAAAATAGCTGATCATGGCAGATTTTGGTACCCATATTTTATATCATTGAAGTTATAGTAGGTTTCCTCAATTTTCTCGGGTGAAAAGTATAGCCTATGTTACTCAGGAATAGTGTAGCATTCTAAGGGTGAAATAATATTGAAATCTCTAGTAGCTTATGAGTTAACTCGTATCAAACCCTCAAACCCACAAACATACAAATCTTTCCTCTTTATAATATAAGTATAAGTATAATATTAGTAAAGATATAGATCAATTCTCTACAAACGCCCTATTGACCACTTTTTTCTATAACCTATCGTTTTGAAAATATCTCGAATAAACTTGGGAGGAGATGGGAAATTAAATTTTTTCATCTTCTAATGAAAATAAATCGGTCTGTGCTCATTCGATCAGGACGATTGGTACCTCATTTTATAGGTTAATTAATTCTCTACAAACGTCCTATTGACCACTTTTTTCTAAAACCTACCGTTTTGAGCAGAATACGTACCAACTTAAGACACCGGGATCTGAATAAGAAGATCAGTTTTCAGAATATGAAAAAAAATGGACAAAAAACTTTCCAAATTCACGAATTATAAATGACATTCATAGAAATTTCCTAAACATGATAAAAACATTTTCATTTATTCGAAATTTTTAAATGAAACTTGAATAATTTATTCTCTATTAACAAATACTCGTAAATACTTAGCACTAACATCCATATTTATACAACTTCATTGATATATTCCAGGATCAACAAACAAAGACATCGAAAAATTTCGTTTGAAATAGTTGATTGCATTTTCAATGAAACTTGCGATTAATTGCATTATTCCAATTTCCAATCATTCCCTCGAGTTCTAACACTTCCATCCCGCAAATGCAATGGAAATTCTCCGCAGTGACGTCACATCTCGATGCGCGTCGGCATATCGGTGTTTGTGTATCGTGCTCGGAGACGCAATTCGATTTTGGTGCGATTTCATCTTCAACCTGCCATATCTTTTGATGTATTCATCATAATTGAATGATGTAAAAGGCAATTTCGTTCTATATTAAATACTGGGTATGAAGGACGTATTTGATTGGATAAAGATCAATAGAGTATTCATAAAAAAATACTCCCAAATAATGCATAATTTTGAGAAACTTTCGGAAAACTTTAAAAGGTGATACCGAGTAAACCTTGAAAGATAGATATATGCTATCCCGGACTTTTTTGTAGAACTATTAAAGAGGTACATTTCCGTCATACATTGTTTCCACGTACGTCTTACGGTTTTCGCAGCGCACCTGAAAATAGCTGATTTTGGTACTCATAATTATTATCATTGAAGTTATAGTAGGTTTCCTCAATTTTCTCGGGTGAAAAGTATAGCCTATATTACTCAAGGATAATGTAGCATTCTAAGGGTGAAAGAGTTATTGAAATCGGTCCAGTAGTTTATGAGTTATTTCATATCAACGCCACAAACCCACAAACATACAAATCTTTCCTCTTTATAATATTAGTATAGATTGCAGACTAACAGATGAAATAATAAGAATGTTAAATTCCGATAAATAAAAGAAAACTTTTGTTTAAGTTTAATAATCGAAAAGAATATGGATTTCACTTGAACGAGTGCTATATCGATATGCCTAAATGTCTGTAGTTTTAGAATTTCGAGCCGAAAATGGTCTCAAATGAATCCGTGGTGAAATCCAATTCTGTCCGTGTGGCCGTCCGGCAGATAACTTTCGAAGAGATTGTCCTAGAGACTTGAGATTTTCAGAGTGAGTTCGGTTCCCAACTGTCGCGGTAAAGTTCGTTTACCCGCAAAGTCGTACCGGTTTTTCACTATAATTTGACCCCCCCTTTAACTTTGTTAATGAAGGAGATACAAAAAATGTTTCGTATAAAAGTTTCACGAAATCAACTGAGGTTTTGTGCTATGAGTCCAGAAACTGAAATATATACAGGGTGACCAACATATTGATGGCAACTTCATTTTTTCAAATGGAACATCCTGTATATTTTTCCATATTTGGTTAGCTCTTCTTGCCCAGATTTCGAATATGTAACATATGTTGGTCTATCTTTCTTATTCTGAGCACCACAGAGTTTCAAATTTCAAGAACCATTTGGCATAGCGTTTGGGAGTTCGTGAATATTTAAGTGGCCAATTTGATCTTTGGATTGGTAATGGCGCTCCCATTTTATGGCCACCAAATAGTCCCATTTCAATGCCGTTGGACACGTTTTTATAGCCGTTCCTGAAGGAAAAAATTTACTTCAGCAATAATGACAATCAATGAAAGCGGAGAATAATAATGATAAAAAATCAACCCATAATTCGGAACTAATCCCGTCAACGCACAAAGAATAATGATAATATTGTAATGATTAGAAACAAATTTTGAAGCTTTAATTTCTGACTTGAATCAGAGCCATAATAATGCTATCAAATAGTCTAAACAACTTGAGACAACTATATGATATATGTGTCTTGAATGAATTCCTTTTGAGCAATTTCTTTAGTTAATGTTATTCTTACCATACTACCATAGTTTATCATTTTTCATTGGTTAAGTAATTGTTAAGTATTCATTCTAAAATAATACTTTTAAGTAGATTGTTTGGATATAAAGAATTTCGTAGGTATTTCACATATTTTTTTATTCGGTGTCATTTCAAATCTTTGAAACTCTGAAAATTGAAGAGACACATCCACATACGCATTTATATTCGAGATCAGGAGGAAATAGCCTATCAAAAAAATGAAGAATATACAAGACAGGGTGTCCCATTTGAAAAAATATAGTTGCATTCAATGTTGTTCACCCTGTATATCTTCCCATTCACGTTATTATAACTCCAAAAAGGAGCATTTTCAGTAAACGCACTCTGCCACTTGTAAAATGATTACAGATCCTAGCAGGTGGTTCTTAAAAGTTGAAACTCTGTGGTTTTCAGAATAAAAGAGATAGACCAACATATGTTACATATTCGAAATCAGGGAAAAAGAGCTAGCCAAACATGTGAAAATATACAGGGTGTTCCATTTGAAAAATGAAGTTGCCATCAATATGTTGGCCACCCTGTATATATTTCAGTTTGTGGAGTCATATCGAAAAACCCTAGTTGATTTCGTAAAACTTTTATACGAAACATTTTTTGTATCTCCTTTAGTAACAAAGTTAAAGGGGGGGTCAAATTATAGTGAAAAACCCGGTACAGGGTGTTCTATGAAATATGACCGTTTAAAATTTTTGTTCCTCAATATCACGTTACGTACAATGAATGCTGGATTCTTAATTATCTCCAAGATATTCTCCAAGTTCTAACTTGAATTCAGGTCAACCAAATTTCACAGCGAGGTATTTGAATTATATATTATTTCGTAATGTGAACCAAATGTCCAGTAATCATTATGCGAATAAATGCAATTCATGCAAAATCTGCACTTTTCCATGGAAGTTTTCAATCTTTTCCATCTATGATTTAGCTGTATTGACGTCACTAATCAAAACCTTTAAATAGTTATGAAAAGTAGTTTCAATTATTCATTCAATAAAGTGAATCTTAACTTTCTAAATACTCGTCTTCTGCACACGAGTGTTTAATTGAGACATCCACCCCAATACAGACAAAACAAATCGAACAGAAATGTTAATTCCACATGGAAAATGCTCATAATGAGCCTCATGCACTCCGATTAGAGTGAAGTTTGATTGACGTACTCAATGTTCATGCAGAATTTCATAGAATTTAATTTTTTTATCCCATTTTGACGTTTAAAGACGACAATATTCAACCCATGGTAACAAGGGTAAGTTGACGTTTATCCACTGAGTGAATTAAAATTTTTTTAATTCACTAGTGGAATAAAATGTTCACCACTTACTTTCTACGTATCCTCTGGAATGTTGCTTCAAAAAGGCGGTGTCTTGGTGAAATCTGCCGATGTCTATTTTTTTTCAGAGCCAACATTTTCTTAAGTTGCGAATAGTAAGACCATAAAGACGACGATTTAATTTCTTGGATTGTTCGGAAATATACGCCAAAATTATTTTTTTATTGACACCTTCGGCTTTTTTATTATTTCTCCAGGCACAAAATGCCATATATTGCTTTTCGTACAATATTTTCGATTTTAATGGAATTACTGCTTCTGCTGCCTCATTTGCTTCTTGTATAATGCACTCAGGAACTACCACCTCGTAGTCACCGCTCAACATTTTTTCGAAACAAAAATTCTTCGACTGTTCTATAATTTTCATTGACACTTGCAAACAATTAATTACATAGTGCCCTAGCAACCATCGATCGAAGGGAAATCTTGTTATGAATTTGAATTATACCTAATATTTCCTTTAAAAAGTATTCATTGTTTGAATTTTCATCAAAATGGGATAAAATTTTGTATACGACACGTGAGTTAAAAATTTTATTCACTCGAAGAAATTAAAGCACTCGCCCTACTTAATTTTTCAGCGCTCGTTCTACTTAAACGAGGGCTATGTCGTTTTGCACAAATGTCTGTTATTTTAGGATTTAGAGCCGAAAATGGTCTCAAACGATAGGGTTCGACTTCCTGATAACAAATCCTTGGTCAAATTCAATTCTGTCCGTGAAGCCGGCCGTTCGTTAGCACGATAACTTTCGAAAGGATTGTCCTAGAGATTAGAGATTTTCAGAGTGAGTTCCGTTCCCAAATACCTCGGTGAGTTCGTTAATCAGTCAATCATACAGGTGTGTTCCATAAAATATGGCCGTTCAAAAACTTTTGTTCCTCAATATTTCAGACAAAACAAAATCAAACGGAATGAAATGTTGCGGCCACATGCAAGATGCTGGCACTAAGCCTTATGTAAAATTTGTAGCCAAAGTGTATACAGAGCCATAGAAAATACGAATGGAATATTGAAAAGATATCCGATGCGAGTGAAATTAATTCTGGGAATGGAGATTGATACTGAACGCTTATTCAGTCATTCATTCATCTTTTTTTTACCATGTCCTTGGCATCTTAGGCCATGTAGACATTGAACATTTCAACACTTAGCACTCATTCTCATACTTATCATACCATTGTTTAAGGAGAACAATAACAGGATATCCGGTTCGAGTGAAATTTATTTTTTGAATGAAGATTGAACACTCTAAGAAATTTTTGAACACCAGCCTACACCCGCTGACACCAGCCGTATTTCCTCAGAGGTCCTGATTTTTTGGTGTTATTTCGCACCTTCTAAAAAACACCGACGTTCAAAAATTTTGGTGTGTTGTTTCATGATTTCAAAGGAGTTGCTTTTTTCATATAAATAAATCAACTTTGACACTGAAGCGAGTGTGATTTTCATTCGGTTCCTTGCGACTTTGCACTTGTTTGGTGTTAAATCACACTAGAGCGTGTGTGATCTCAAATGATCATCCATTTCAGTCATTTTTCACAATTTATTAGTGTGAAATACTATACGAGTTAGATCGGTTTCGGTGTGAAATCGCACCGTTTCATTACTTAATTTGCACTAGCTTAGTGAGGTTGCAATAACCTGTTCGGTGTTATCTAGCACTGACTTAGTTTAGATGAGAAATGACAAATTTATATCTGAAATTAAAAATGCAATTCAGCGATTTGAATATCAGATATTTGATAAATAGGTTCTTTCGAAGCTAAAATAATGCATCATGAACCATAAATTATTAATTATTATTTAGCTAGGTACTTACTCCCTACGTCAATCTTTTGTTCTGCAATTGTTATTCCTTAAAAGTTTTTTAGTGTATTTGTTTGCTGGCAGGCTTGACAATTCAATTCATTTGAATTCATTCACAATGAAAGATTACAACAATATTTGTTACCAAATCAAAAAACATTTTCTTTGTTGATGAAATATATTTTCTTTACACTGATAAACACATAATGAACATATAGATATCTATGTACCTGATGGTAGACCAAGTGAGGGGTTGACAGTAGACGTATCTTCCAAGAACACCCAAAGGGGAGGTTCTTCAACTGGCTTCAAAAAAGATCAAATATAAGCATTTGTTTATATAAATGGATGTAAATTTGTACATCGTATCTTCTCACATTATGCAATGAAGTGATTCAGCAATATCTATTTCCGTCAATTGAAAATATATGGGTGAATAATCTCAACAGAAGTCACAATTAATATTTCCACCGTATAACCTAATCAAGTATTATAGAAAAAGAAAGTTTCAACGATTGTGAAAACTGAAGCAAGTTACCTGAATCAGTTTAAGTTCAAATTCGTAGTACTTACTTTCAAACAGTATTGATTTTCTCCTCGATTCATCAACCAAAATGAACTTTTCTCTGTATCCAAAACAAATTTTCACGCAATTCACTTTCTTCACCTCAATCAATTTCACACTTCCGATTCATCATCACAAAGGCACATACAAAAAACAGAGATAGATAAGAAGGTGCAATCATTCGCAGTCCTGTTTTGACTATGCTGAGGACTCTTTGTAGAGCCGCCAAGAATGGGAACTATTGCTATTAACATTGTTGCCAAAGTTATTCGACTGGAATAATCAGTTCATCAGATACCATGGTTCTAACTGTGTGACCGCTCATAATTTGGCAATATCTGGCAACCATGTAAAATACTGAAGACAAAGTAAAGTAAACGTATGGGTTTTTCATATTTTTGGTGTGTATTTTGATTCAGTTGGTGTAAATTTTGAAACATGATTTGGCCGAAAAACACTTCCAGGTGCTTTTTTTGTTCTACAAGCTTCAGTAAGTAACACCTGATCCTTTCTGTGAAATTATTATTTGAAACTTCAAACATGCAGTGTATATTTTCACCTAAGAGATTTTTTGATTTATGGAGCAATTTGTTTGTTAGATTGGTGTTATAGCTTGATAAACACAGTGTGTTTTCAAATATTTTTCTATTTATTATTGATTTTGTTTCTGTTATGATAATGCGTTTCATGAATCACACCACTCAACACTATATTCTCATATTTCGATAAAAATGATAAAATTTTGACATAAAAGGAAAAAAAAATTATGATGATAGTTTAGTATTAGCATTAACACCGGGATTTTTTTTAGAGTGAATGAATACTGAACATGCAAGATTTCAGAAGGATCGCATCATCAGAAGGGGCCATCCATAAAGTACGTCACACTAATTTCATGAGTTTTTGAGCCCTCCCCCCGTCCTTGTCACAGGTGGTCACATTTCTGAGACCCCCTCTCCATAGTGTGACGTCACATGTTTTGCAATTCAACATCGAAAAATTATTGAATTAAAACAGCAGTTCCGAAATTAGTTTTATTTCCATTTAAATTAAGTACTTTTTATGAAATCAACAAAATATCAAATACTTGAAACAATAACAAAAAATAAACTAATGAATAATGAATTAACTTCTTCCTGTATATGTTGTTTTTTATCAGTCGCACTGTATGTTTCGTATAATCTACGGTAAAGATTACCTAAATCTATCTTTTTGTTCATTTTGAACTTGATTTATTAAACTACACTACTGGAAAAAATTAAAGGATCAAGAAAAATTCCAAATTTTCGTCAATTTTCAACATGCCGTAACTTTGAGAGGAATGGTCGTACCTACAAGGAATTTAAAAAGAGGAAGTTGTAGCTCCAAGTGTCTAGTTTTTGATTAGAACTTCAAAAATTTTAAGTTTCAGTGGTTTTCGAGTAATGATAGAAAAATCAGCAACAAAAAAAAATTCTCAAAATTTTACCACTTATTTTTTTCTTGTCTACGAGCATGGAAATTTTATTTTTTAATAATCGTTATGATGATGAGATACTTTGTCAATTCAGCTTTAGTTTATGTTTTTATTGACCTCAATAGGTCCACTTCTCGCCGAGATATCGGTCTTCAAATGGAAAAAGATCCATTTGTCTTTGATTATCGATTTCTCAGCAACCAATGATCCCACAGAAATTGAAGGAGGGTTTCAAGACCTTAAATGAACTCCCATTATTGAACAACCATTGCTTATTCATAGAAATTTTTTTTCTTCATGTCACATCAATATAAAAATTAACAAAAAAAGGGCTTTTGGTGGTTTCTTGGAAAATCTATCGCTGGATCGAAAATGTTGAGGAAACCAATACTATTAAGTGTGACTTTCACAGTTCAATATGTCGATAAAAACCTTACGAAGAGCCAACTCAATCCAAGAGCTGTTTTTTTGTTAGACAGGATTGAATTTTGAAAAAAAAATAAGGATCACGTTTTTTGCTCTGAGAAGCTCATAATCTTTAAAAAAGCAAAAAAGCATTTTCTTGAGCTTTTTCCACATTTTATTTGCAGATAAACATAATTTCAAAAAAAGAAAAATAAAATAAAATTTTTTAATTTAATAACGGGTATTGCCACCCCTGTTTTCAATAACGGCTCTCAAACGTTCAGCCATGTTCATGAATCCTTTTAAATTTGAAGACCGACATCTCGGCGAGAAGTGGACGTATTGAGGTCGATAAAAAATAAATTAAATCTGAATTAACAAAGTATCCCATCATTATAAACGATTATGCAAAAATAAAATTTCCATGCTCGTAGACAAGAAAAAATAAGTAGTAAAATTTTGAGAATTTTGTTGTTGCTGATTTTTCTATCGTTAGTCGGAAACCACTGAAACTTTTTTTTTTTTGAAGTTCTTATCCAAAAACTAGACACTTGGAGCTACAATTTCCTTTTTTAAATTCCTTGTACGACCATTCCTCTCAAAGTTACGGCATGTTGAAAATTGCCAAAAAAATTGGAATTTTTTTCTGATCCTTTAATTTTTTCCAGTAGTGTATGTTTGTTATATCCACAAAATAGCACAACTAAAAAAACGACGTCGTTCACTCAGCGAAAGCAAATTGTCGAATGAAAGATAGAAACAAAAACATTACCTACGCGTGGTGCGGTGCGTTTAGCGGCATTAGTCAAAGGGCTCGTCGGCGATCGGCACGTGTCAGAAGCGGCTATGAACTTGTCAACAAAAAACATTTTAAACCGTATTGCCCCTAAAGATAGAGTTGGACATATTTTTTAGTTTAATTAATATTTCAAGTTACGCGATTAGTACCTCTAGATTTTGAAATGTGATGTCACGAAACTTATGACCCCTCCCACCCCTTGTCACACCATGTCACACTTGTCGACCCCCTCCCTCCCCCTTTACGTGTGACGTACTTTATGGATGGCCCCGAACCATAGGATTCAATTTTTCCAATTATTTATTTTTTCTATTTGATTTCCAGATATATTATTCCTATTTAGCTGAGATTCTGCATTTTATATGTGTTTGGTATCAAACCAAGTCCCGTATAAAATTTTGAGTTAATATAGTCTTACTGCTCACCAACTAATAAGCGCTCAGAAGCTCCTGCTCGGGCTTTTCTCGAATTTTTTATTACCAAATGTCTTCTTTTCTATCTGACGTCCTAAGTACCTACAGATGTAGTATATAGTTGAAATTGGTTCCATCTCATTAATTGAAAATCATATCCATTATTGAAATTGTGTTACATAATATGGGACATGAGAGAATATTGAGATTCTCAGGCTACATTTATTATGAAAATATGCATTCTGAGATATTATTGATTTAAAGATCGCCAGAGAGTGAATTCAATTAGACTAGGGATTGTTCATTGGTATTCATAGTCAATGCGTATAAAATTTTTTAAATTACGGTAATTGTTTAATATTAAAGGCGCAGGAGAAAGATCACAATTATCTCTCAATATGTCCGACTTAGAAACAGAGTTAATTTAACTCTTTTTATATTCTCTCTATTCCCAAGCGGGCTTATCGTAATTCTAATCCCCCCAGATTAACCAGGCACTCCGCAGAGGTCCCTGTGGGATCACGATATATCTCCACACAAGGCTTTTAAATCTTGTCCTAATTTTTCCCTGTACTCGCACGTGTGTCTTTTCACACGAAGCAATTATTATATCGGATACGTACAGTTTTCCACACGTGAATTTGGTCATGCACACGAAACAGTCATTTTCTGAATAAATACAGCGTGTCAAAAAGTAAGTAAGTATACTTAGATAATTAACGAGGATCCTTTCAACCGTTTGTTTTTCAATTCAAGAGAGCAAATTATCCTATGCTCAAATGTCTGTTATTTCAATTTTGAGCCGAAAATGGTCTCAAACGATAGGGCTAGACTCCCTGATGACGAATTCGTGGTCAAATTCAATTATGTCCGTCGGGCCGTCCATTAGCACAAAACTTTCGAGGTATTGTCCTAGAGACTTGAAATTTTCAGAGTGAGTTCGGGTCCCAAATGGCTCGGTTGAGTTCGTTAACAAGCCAAATCGTACAGTTCCATAAAATATGTCCATTTGTAATTTTTGTTCTCAATATCTCAAGAAATACAAAACCAATCGGGAATGGAATGATATGGCCAAATGCAAGACGCTGATAACAAGCCTCGTGCAAAATTTTGTGGCCGTAGTAGTGTGAACAGAACCATAGAAAATTCAATTGGAATATTGAAAAGAGAAACTTTATATTTCATAAAAAATATCCGATTCGAGTGATATCCTTTTTGTGAATGGAGATCGATATTCTGAATGTTCATCCCAAAATCTAGCGGCCATAGTCTCAACAGAACCATGGAAAATCCAATTGGTATATTGATGACAGTTTTTGTATTTATTCTTGTTTTATATTTTGTATTAAAGGTTTATATTCGAATTGGATTATTTAAGATTGAAGAATTATTTGAAGTTTCTATTTGATATAAACCTTTAATACAAAATATAAAACAAGAATAAATACAAAAACTGTCAGGTATGGGCCCAGGCATCGTTTTTTGGTAGGAAAACTTATACATCAGTATAGGTTCGACGCCATGTCCAAAGAAGATATAGAAGTTCTCAACGGTTTAACCAAACTCAAAGATGTTACCACCTTTCCTTTATGGGATTCGATTTTAAACTCATGGCAAATGCGAAAAAGCTCAGGGTGTTGTAAGAAATGGGTCTGAAGCATTGCCTACAGTTGATCAAACAAAAGTGGAAGAATGGAAAACTAAAGATGCTCTTGCACAATTCTACATTTCAAGATCAATAGATGTAAGTGTGAAAACCACACATTTTATCATGTGATTCGTCAAAGAAAATGTACGACACTCTGGTTGCTATATATAGCAGAGATACAGAACACAAAAATGCCAAATTCTAACTGAGTTTTACAAATTCAAGTTTGACGCATCGAAAGATATGGTTTCTAACTTCGCTGTACTTCACAAACCTTTTCCATAGATTAAATCGAGTAATGGATTGAGTAATCAAATCGATGAAACTATGTTGATGACAAGGTTTATGACGGCATTGCCAGAACCATTACAATTACTTTTGTACAGCATGGGATTCAACTAGTCTAGAAAACAGAACTGTAG